>PVIR01023876.1:0-26569 GCA_004026965.1 Petromus typicus
TTTTGTTTGTGTTCCTGTTGTCTTGAATATCATTTTCTATTCTTTGATTTCCAGTCTGTGAATTTCTTTTTGAGTTAAATGTGTTTATTGTTGGCAGCATATTGTTGGATCTTGCTTCTTCTTCTTTTTTTTTTTTTTTGTTTTGGAGTACCAAGGATGGAATTCGGGCCCTTGTGCTTTCTCTTTTTTTTTTTTTTTTTTTAAGGTTTTTGGAGACAGGGTCTCGCTTTGTAGTTCAGGCTGTCCCTGAGCTCAACTTCAAACTCACATCACAGCAATCCTCCTGCCTCTGCCTCCCAAGTGCTGGGATTACAGGTGTGAGCCACCACACCCGGCACTGTGGTATGTGGTACTGGTTGCTTCTGGGCGTGAGTCTCCATGCCCAGTGTGGTATGCTGTTACTGGGGATTGAACCTGGGTCGTTGCACTTGCAAGACAGGCGCCGGAACCACTGAGCTAACTCCCCGGCCCAGGGCCCTGTGCTTTCAGCGTAGGCATGGTGCTACTGAGCTAAATGCCTGGCCCTGGATCTTGCATTTGATCAATCTGCCAGTCTATCTTTTTTGATGGATGGATTGAAACTAGTTATGTTGATGGTTATAACTGATATGTATTGATTTATCATTGTCGTGGTATTTTTCTGTTGTTGGCAGCTTTATTTGTTTATATTTTTTTAGTTCTTTGTGATAGAGTCTTGCTTTTGTAATTCAGGCTGGCCCTGAACTTACTATGTAGCCCAGAATAGTCTCAAACTCACAGCAATCCTCCTGCCTCTGCCTCCCAAACACTGGGATTATAGATGTCAGCCACTACACCTGGCTTTTTTGTCACTTTTATAAGTTTCCTCTTTCCATTTAATTTTTTGCCTTGTCTGATAGCTTCATTCTGTTGGAGTCATGGAGTTGTAATACTCCTTATCTTTTTCTAGCATATTGTTTAGAATTTTTTGGAGTGCTGATTTGGTATTTATGAAATTCCTCAGGTATTATTTGTTGTGAAAGTATCTTATTCATTGGTTTTAAAAGATAGTTTTGCAGGATACTTTAATCTGGGTTGGAAGTTTTTTTCTTTTAGGACTTGAGATATTTCTCTGTAGGTTCTTCTTCCTTGAGGACTTGTGTTGAAAACTCTGCTGTGATTCTAATGGGCTTTATTTTGTACATAATTTCTTCTTTTCTGTAATTGTTTTTAATAGTTTGTTCTTCTGTTGGATTTCCGGAAGCTTGACTGTTATATGCCTAGGTGTAGATTTTTTTTGATAACAACTAGTTGGAGTTCTGTATGTCTCATTGGGTTGTATGTAGAATTCTTTTCTCATGCTTGGGAAGTTTTTTACTATTACCTCTGTAAACAGTTTTTTTATGTCATTTGTGCTAACTCCTCCTTGTTCATTAACTCTGATCAATCTTATTTTATTCTTCTTTGCATCATCTAGCAGCTGCTGGATTGATTTCTGATGATTCCTTGCTATTTTTAAGAAATCTCTTTTTTCATGGTCCCTAATTACAATAATGTTTGCTATATCTAATATTCTACCTTTACATTGGCCCATTCTTTGATGTATTCTTTGCTACAATTATTAAGGTGTACATGAATGCTTTAGGTTAAGTAAAGTTAAGCTTCTTATTTTTGATAATTCAGTGAAAATTTATTTCTTATCGTAGATGTTTTTTGTCGATTGGTACTTCAGTAATCTGCAAATGTTTGTATGTCTCACTGTTGAGGCTCTGAAGCCTTTTGTCTGGTTACTGATTTTTTGCAATACTTTGAACATCTGTACTCTTTAGGTCATGATCTTATCATTTGTAGATAAGGAAAGATAGTTGTGATTTTTCTTCTCTTTCCACTTCAATGTCTGGCACATTATAGTCACATACTAAAGTATTGAATAAATGAACATTCTAGGAATTTTAGAACTAGGTAAAATTGGAATAAATGGATATAAATACCACTGTTCAATAATAAAACGATAGCTTAAATATTTTTCTTTCAAAAAAAAAATAGAAAAGGAATTGAAAGTTTGTATTGTTTCATTTGAACAGAATACTCCCTAAATAAAGAAGTAGGGGAATTTAATCAGTGGTTTTTGTGTTATTATATTGCAAAGATGATATTTTTGAGAGATAGCTTATATGGTGAGTTGGGTATGTTGGAGAGACAATCCAGGAGAACACTGAGCATTTATGAAATAGTCTAGAACCATTTGCTGTAGGGGAAGAGGGGATGAAGGCTAAATTTGGAGGAAAATAAGAAATAAAAGATTCTATGTTCATCATAGAACTTTTACTTTGAGATATGGGATGCAGAGGAAGAGGACGCAGTCAGAAACCCCACAGCAAGCCCCAGCCCCCCATGAGTCTGTTGATACAAGGTGAAAAAAACCATCAAATGGGCAGAAATTGAAACATAGAGAAAAAGACTGAGCCCAGGCTCAACCCTTGCCACTCTGGGCAACAAAAGACAAAATACCCACGCCACACTTTTATTTGGCACCAAGCCTTCACACCTGCAGTCCTAGTACACAAAAAGCAGGATAGGTGCTGGCAATTATGTCAGATGCTAGCGATAATTTTTGTAGCTGAAGATCCTGTAGGACAGGACAGCAGTAATCTTTGTAGATGAAGATCCGTGTGCAGTTCTACCCCAGAGCACCACAGCACATGGGACCACACTGAAGGCTCTGCCACCACCAGTGACGAAGACAAGGGCCAAGTCCCCAAGTCTGTCTGAAGTTCCTGACATTGAGAGATAAAATATACATGGTTAGGTAGCTGAGAGGAATTTAAACTAGCAAATTTAAAATAGAAAGTCCTAGAAATTTTTTACATTTTAGCTATGAGAACTGAAAATAAATTATGTTTAAGGTGGTTAAGCGAGCGAGGGCTTTGTGGTTTCATCAGGTAAATTATGATCTAATTCTTGACATCAGGTCTTGAGAAGGCATTGATTGTCAGTGTCAGGTGGGGGGAGAAAGCAGTGCTTTGTGGTCGGGGGGATGATAAATGAAGAGACAAGAACTCAGGCATAGCAGAGGGCATGTGGAAGATAGTTCAGATTGTTAACTTAGGAGCAAAAAGATCATGTTTAGTAGAAATGGCTGTGAGAGAGGAGAGGTTTGGTACCTCAGTGGTTCTTATGTCTGATGATGGATTGATTCTCGAGCAAGGGAGATGAGTTGGAAACTCTATAAAGGTTATTCTGTTTAGAGGATGGAATTGTATACTCGGATGTAGTAAAGACTGAGATTATAATGGCTGCTCTATGTTTTAGGATAATTTTCTGTAGTACAACTGGCAAGTAAAAATTAGCTAAGTTAAATTTTGTAAACAGCTTAATTTTAAACAGAACAAAAGAATATTGATAAACATTGGAGTCAAAATTATTGCCAAAGATGTGAGTTGGATTTAGCTCCCATGATAAGGAAATTGGAAAGGAATTTTCATTTGGGGTATGAAGTAGTGTTTAAGAATTAGTAGGATGTATCTTAGACTTCAAGAAGGTAAATTAGATAATCCAGCTTGAGAGTTTCAGGGTTTTATTGTAAATATGTAATTTTTTTTCATACAGTTTGGAATCTGTGAGTGCAACATGTAAACAACTGAGCCAAGAGCTAATGGAAAAATATGAAGAATTAAAGAAGATGGAAGGACATAACAATGAGTACAGAGCAGAAATTAAGAAGGTAAAAATCTGTATACCAGGGATCACAGACGTATTTATGGACTGAGACATGAGTTGAGATACTATAGGGGTGATTTTCCTGAGAGAAAAATATAGCTTATAGGACACTTGATATTCTGAAGAGGGAAAGCACAAGGACTGTGCTTAGGGAAAATGCCTGCTTTTTTAGTATCTTCATAGATGCCATAGAATTGTTTTCAAGATAATTGAAGCCTGCCTACTTTGAACTCTGAAACTATATTTTGAACAAGTCTTCCAAATTTGATCCCTAGTACAGCCAAAAACAAACAGATAAACCACGTCTTGCTGAAAAGGATTCCAAACCATTTGGGTTTTTTTTTTTCTTACAGAAATATACTATCTGAGCTGTCATTTGATAGTTTTTTATTGGGTAAACATGGATATACAATACACTTTCTTTTGTGCTGTGATGTGGTTAATGTCCTGTGGTTAATGCCCACTGAGTCACAAGGCATTATTTACCTACGCCCCAGATGACCTATCTGTTGACTTGTCTTACTTCTTTGAGATTACTTTCGTGTAACTTCATTGAAATTCATTTTTACTTTGAAATTACACTTTCTTTCTCTTATATTTCTTTTCCTTTTTTCCTTCCTTCTTTTCTTTTCCTTTTGTTTTCCGAGTTTTCCTTCCTCTCTTCTCTGCCCTGTCCTCCCTTGTCCTCCTTTCTGTGGGACTGGGGATTTAACCTAGGCCTTCACGCATGCTGTGCAGATGCCCTATGGTAAAGTTACAGCCCAGCCACAAATATACACTTGTATATTTATTATTTATTATATTCTTTAGATCAGAAAACCATATAAGCAAAATTTTTAGATTCATAGCTAAACAAAGAAAGGTCACAGGTCCTGCACTCTAATGTGTATGTGGACTGTTGAAACTGGTCTTCATTGTTTAAATAGTTCTCTTCTTCTATTCTCAGATGGAATAAATGATTATGAGTATTACCTCCTTCAACATAGGCATCCATCTTGCTAAATTGCTAGTTTTCTGCAAATTTAATCTAGGAAAAATTCCATGTTTTGTGGTAGATTAAACATTAGTTTATTAACTATTGATATATTTTTGTATGTAAGTACTTCCTTGTTGATATTTTTCTATCTGTCTCTTTGTAGTTGAAAGAACAGATTTTACAAGCTGAACAGACTTACAGCTCTGCACTAGAAGGTATGAAGATGGAAATCTCCCAGCTGACTCGGGAGTTACATCAGCGAGATATCACTATTGCTTCTGCCAAATGTTCTTCCTCAGACATGGAAAAGCAACTCAAAGCAGAGATGCAAAAGGCAGAAGAAAAAGCAGTGGAACATAAGGTGAAGGCTTACCTAAAGCTTTATTTGATGCTTGTGTTTGAAGATTGAATTTAGTAAAGGTAGAATTTCTGTAATGTTTCATTCAGTAAATTTTCACTAGGCAAAACAAACAAAAAATTTTCACTAGACATCTGCTGTGGGCTGAGGGCTTAACACTTAGCAGGCAGTCTAGCGAGCCTTGGTGGGGAAGTGAGAAGGATGCAGACAAATGGGGTGGCTCTGTCTTGTGTGTGTGTGTGTCTGTCTGTCTGTCTGTGTGTGTCTGTGTGTCTGTGATGCTAGAAGCATACTCAGAGCTCAGATCTAGACTACTGGATTCTGAAGCTTCCCAGAGGCTATGAAACCTGAGAGAAAGAAGACATGAGGGCTGAATAGGAACAGACTGAGTGAATGGGGAGGAGCAGTATGTCAGACAAGGGGAAAGCACACGCAGAGTTCTCGGAGAGATGTGAGTTGCTAGCTGTGATTCTCACTGGAGTACACTAGGGGCTGAGCAGAGAGCAGGGCTAGCTGTTGAAGGGCCCCATCAGCCGTGGGAAGGTATTCCAGTGTGGTCCTCAGGTCAGCAGAGAATGGTAAGGCCTCACATGAATCAAGCAAAGAGAGAATGTCTGCTCAGAGTCTGATATAGCAGTAGCAAGAAGGTGTCCTTTTCCATGAGCGAGGGAAGGAGAGAGATACAGATAAGTTCTGGAGATACGTGTCTGGTAAAATTGAGCTTTATGTTCAGCTGGACTGGGAGCATGAGGTAGATAGAGTTATGAAAAATGTCTCTTAGAGTTTAACATTAGATAATGGAGGGGAAAGCAATGCTTTGTAATGAAACAGAGGAAAGATAGGGAGTAAGTTAGAGCAAGAATGATGAAAGGTACACACGGTAGGGAAGCTGGTAGAGGGGACATTAATTTGACACATTGGGTTTGAGGTGAAAGCTAGACACCTATATGAGAATATCTACTAGTCATTACCACAGAAGGCCTGAAATAAGGTTGCAATTAAGGTTGGGCATTTACCTGTAGAAGTCCTTGTGTAAGGAGAGTGAGCACTGGAAATAAGCTGTTTTGTGAAAGAAGTACAATTCCCACCTAATGCCGGTGGCAGAAGCTATACTGGAAGAGGCTAACACAGGAGAGTGACTAGGGATTTACAGTGACAAAAGCTTGTCTGCTTCACCCTCACCTGGTTCTTCATTGTGAATAATGTTTACCCACATGCATGTTAAGTCATCTGCTAGCACCATTATCACATTCTTTTAGAAAGTGTGTGTTTTTGTGTTTGTGTGTGCTTGTGTGTATAAATGAAGACTGTAACAGCCTAGTGGACGTTATTGTGGAAAAATTCTGTAAGATGCATTTTATTTATTTATTATATTTGTTTATTTGTTTTTGCTTCTTCTTTCTCAGGAAATTTTGAGTCAGTTGGAATCACTCAAATTAGAAAATCATCGTCTTTCTGAAATGGTGATGAAATTGGAATTGGGTTTACATGAGGTACATATATAGAAACTTAAGTTGTTCTGTTCAGGAAGCCTTTAAATATGTTGTAAGTACTGATACCACAAAGATGAGGTAGATTAAACTAATGGGATGAACCTTCTGCAGAAATGTTCTTTTTAGTATTTTGTTTTGTTTTGTTTTTTAAGACAAGGTCTCAGTATATAGTTCGCTGACCTTAAACTCACTATGTAGCTCAGGCTGGCCTCAAACTTGTAGTGATCCTCCTGCCTCATCTCCTGAGTGCTGGGATTACAGGTGTGAACTACCATGCCCAGCAGATATTTTCTCAAGTAAAATGAAATCAAAGCAAGAATAGAAGTAAACAAAATATGATTTTTATTCTATCAGTAGGAAAATTGTTTAATGTTACTTTCATGATTAAATACTTATATAATCTATGTATTTATCAGGAAAATATGTATAAAGAACTTAGCATAGTACTGCTAATAAGTGTGCAGTAAATGTTGGAAGCTTGTTTTATTACTGCTGTATTATAATTTCATTACCATACCTCTTCATTATAAAGTATATCATCTTTTAAATCATGTAGTTTCATTTACGTTTCAAATTGGTTAGTTTATCAAGTGTTTAGAGTCTTTTATGGCAAAACATTTTATTTGGTGCTATCGTGAACACAAGGACAAATTAAGATAGGATTCTTGCCTTTAAAACATTTTAAAAATTTTGTAGGAAGTTAAAGAGTGCATATAAACTGCTAAACAAGAGAGAACATGTCTAGCTAAGAGTGAAGAATGCAGAGTGTGATACTCTTAATTGTTTTGTTATTTTTCTCATTTTCAAAATGATACGTGTGTCACGACTTCTTGATATCGGTCAAGTATCCAGAGATTGTAGGAATTCTTTTTTTTTTTGTAGTTGCAGAGAATATTGTCTCCAAAAAGATGTATAATTACACATTGCTTCCTGTTTGCTCCCAAGTATCTAATTTCACAATAATGGAGGCTGAGATAGAAGAAAATGCAAAAGGCTAGCAAAATACTTTATCTCAACTAGAATAATGCGAAACTATTTTTATAATCTTTCAGATAGGCAGATTCTCTAAATACAACAAGGTTTTTACAACATAAAAATGTAAAACTTGTGGATGACAAAAGGCGCCATAAAAAAGATCAGTAGATAGGGAAAAAATCAACTGTAAATAGATGAAAGGTTAATATGAAATATCTTTATATAAGAATTTCTTACAGAGGTAATAAGAAAAAGAGAATTCATTAGAAAGGGGGACAAACTAGATAATTCACAGAAGTACTGTAATTATCAAGTGAACAAGAAAAGCTATTAAACTTCCCTAATAATCAAGAATTAAAAAGTACTTTTACAAATTAGTTTGATAGTGACTTTAAAAAATTATAGCTGCTGTTAGTAAAGATGTAGAGAAACAGGCCGTTTTATGCATTCTTAATGAGAAAATACAGGGATAGGCCCTTTCATGAGGACAATTTAGCAATAGATGTCAGTCTTTTAAATGCATATAGCTTTTAAATTCCTGATTTGGGGTCATTGCTGAATTGTTCTTCAGTGTTCCTATCAGTTTGCACTCCTGAAGAATTTATCCTGTAGAAAGTAATGTATGGAAATGGCCATGGCATGCTGTGTCCTGTAGTAAAGTTTGGAGATAAGCTAGGTGTTTGGTTTAATAGCTAGAGTGTGGCTTGTCTCTACTGTGAAATACTATGCTGTCTTTTACAAAGCAGATGATGTTTTTCTAGTCTTGCTTCCTCCCCATATCTCTCTAATTCTTTAATGAAAAATTGTTTTTTAAAGCACAGTCTCACAAAGATGGGAAGAATAGGAAAGGAAATAATAGGTAAATATTTTTACAGGGGAAGATAGCTTTGTAAGTGGGCAGATGGGTGGATGAAGGGGTAGATGGGTAGATGTATGAGTGTGTGGGTAGATGGGCAGTAGATGACTGTGTGTCCCTATGAAAGCCAAATGAAGCTAGTAGGGCAGAAATCCAAGAAGTGATAAGGTTTTCACTTATGAATACTCAAAGGACTTGGCAATGTTTGAGTGAGACACTCTTACTGCATTCAGTGATTCCTGTTCATATTTAAGAGTGGTGGCCCCTCAGGGGAATCAGGCCAGACTGACTAGATTTTCTGTTCAGGGAATTTCTCCTGAAACCTCCCCTAACAAGTGCAGTTCTGTCTTGAACAGGCCCACTCTTGCTGCTCGGTATATTACCTCTCATATTCATGGATCTGCAATTAGTAAAGTAATAACTCAAATTTTGACAAGTGTTTGGGAATGACAAGTACTATCTTCTTCAAGGGAAGTACTTTTAATGGTATCTGTCAAACTTGGGCTGAGGATTTAGCTCAGTGGTACCTGTCTCCAAGGTCCCAAGTTTGATCCCTAGTACAAAAAACAAACAAACAAAAAGCCACCATCAAACTGACTGGTAAAAGTCCTGTCAGCAGTTTAAACTTCCACTGGTTTCAAAGTTATATCCAGTGTGACTATGTTGCCTGTATTTTTAGAAATAATTATAAAAGAATGCTCCTTTGCATTATTACCAAGAAAGGCAGGATTATATTTACAAATTAATATTTGAGTTAAAAAATCCTAATATTACCAATTGTTGAATTCCTTTCATGAAAACAGCAGCTCTGATAAAATACATTTTAAAAACTGACAGTTGGGACAGGAATTTAGCTCAGTGGTTCCAATGCCTACCTTGCAAGCGCAAGGTCCCTAGTTTGATTCTGGTAACCACATACGACAATGCTGGGCATGGTGACTCACGCCTACCAGCAATCTACCACATACCACAATGCTGGGTGTGGTGGCTTGGGCCTGTTATCCCACATGAGAGGCAGAGACAGGAGGATTGCTGTGAGTTTGAGGTTAAGTTTAAGATCAGCCTGAACTGCAAAGTGAGACCCTGTCTCAAAACAAAACAAAACTAGAATAAATGCAATTTAAAGTTTGTGTTTCTGTTAGTTGTATTTGTTACATTACCCTTTTTTTAAAAAAATAAACTGAATTTATTGATAGATTTTAGGAAAGTATTATGATCACATTCCTGATTGAGAATTTATACCTGTACATGGCACATCCTGATTCTTTTTTTTTCCCATTTCCCCACCCTCCCTTAAACCCCCACCCTCTCTGTGTACGTAGGCCTTATTTCCATTTTTTTCCCTTTTACCCTAAATGTTCAAAAGGAAAGGAGAACTGAGTCTCAGGTCGCTTTTGATCAGCTTACTTTCAGAAAATTTTTTTATAGAAAAGACCAGGGTAAATATTTTATCAGACACTCAAATTCAGCATAAATTTACTAAATAAAGTATGTTTATTAGGAGAAAAGGCCCATATTACCAAGAAATACCTAAAATTAAAGAGAAATGAAATTTATGATCACAGAGTGACGAGCAAAACGGTACGGTAGAACTCACTATAAGCACTCAGCCTTCTGAGTGCCGGGATTACAGCCTGATTTTAGATATGAGTGGATGCTAAAATCATATAATTGTATTTAAATTGAGAGAATATTTATTTAGAAGTTGTCCTTTTCGAGCTGAATTCTTTCTTAGAACCAGAATTGTTTTATTCAATGAAGTTTCTTTCCTTTAACTAGGTTTCTTGCTTTTTTCCCATAGGTATTCTGGGGGCTGTTGAGCTTTTTCTTTGCAGAAGAACCATGACTCTGTTCTCTTTTCCCCTGCTTCTCCTCCTCTTGCAGCTTTCTCCCATCTTACTTCTATCCTTCAGCTACCGGAGTATTTCTGGCACACAGGAAGCTCATTGCACCTCTCAGCTTTCCACTTCCATTTATTTAGAGACAAGATCTTGACATGTAGTTCAGGCTGGCCTCGAAGTCTCAGTAATCCTCCTGCCTCAGCCTTCTGAGTGCTGGGATTACAGGCCTGCAATTTCCCATTTACTCCTAAACAGAATCTTTTGTCTTTGTTAGTTTTAAGAAGACTAAAGGTAAAAATCTTGACTTTTTCCATTATAGTAAAGCTGTAGATTGTTTAGTTCCAACTAAAGTAAATTGAATTTTTCAGCCAGCAGTATCACAAATCACAAGTATTATTGTACAAATTAAGTGACTCTAGTATTCTTTTTTATTAGGCAAAGGAAATTTCACTAGCAGACCTTCAGGAGAATTATATTGAGACATTAAATAAAATAGTGTCTGAAAATCAACAACTACAGAAAGATTTAATGGACACCAAATCTCAGCTGGAGATCGCTACACAGATGTGCAAACAAAAATACAGTGTCTCCAAACCGACACTCAGCAGAACAATTGAGTTTTGGAGTACAGAATTTAAGTAAAATTTCTTGAAAGTTTCTTTTGAATATGTATTTTTGCAACACAATTTTCACTTTTACAGTAATTTCTCACTTTAAATAGTCATTACTGGGGGCCAGGGATTTAGCTTAGTGATTCCGGCGCCTGTCTTGCAAGTGTAAGGGCCCGGGTTCGATCCCCGCTAACCACATACAATACTGGGGATGGAGAGTCACGCCCAGCAGCAGCCAGTACCACATACCACAGTGCTGGGCGTGGTGGCTCACACCTGTAATCCCAGCACTTGGGAGGCAGAGGCAGGAGGATTGCTGTGATGTGAGTTTGAGGCTGAGCTCAGGGCCAGCCTGAACTACAAAGAGAGACTCTGTCTCAAGAAAAAAAAAAAAAAATAGTCCTTATCAAAGGGTTTTGCCTAATTCTGAAGAATGTTGTGTACAAAGCTACGATCAGATTAAAAAGTGGAGAGAAGCTGATGTAGCTCTTCCATTAAAACGTTCTGTGCTCTGCTTAGGATGTAGGCAAATCTTCATTTCTTGTGCGCTTTCATGGTGCCTCCCACCTCCACAACATGTCCCAGTCCTCAGAGGACTCAGGATTTGGCAGTTTTTGATTGAAAACTTAGATTTTTTTTTTTGAGTCAGGGTCTTGCTTTTGTAGTTCCGGCTGGCGCTGAGCTCACTGTGTAGCCCGGGCTGGCTTTGAACTCAGAGCAATCCTCCTGCCTCTGCCTCTTGAGTGCTGGGATTACAGGCGTGAGCACCATGCCCTGCATTGGAGTGTGTGGTTATTGGGGATCAGATTCAGGACCTTGTGCTTGCTTGCAAGGCAGATGCTAGAAGCACTGAGCTAAATCCCCAGCCCTGAAAACTTGGTTTTTATAGAAAGTCTCCATTGTACTTCTGGTCAATTAATTATAGGCTATTATCATAACATTGCGTTAAAGCCACCTGGCTTCCATTCACAGTGTGTGGCTTGTCTTCCTGCCAAATGCCTTGCTGGCACCTTAGCCCTACTCTTACCTGCTCTGTATACACTGTGCTTCCCCATCCCAGCACCAGCCACTCTAGGTTGCTTGGTAGTTAGACCTGGAGCCTGGCAGTAGGGACTGGATATTTGGGATCTGCATAAGAAAGACCACCTGGTCTGAGTAGGGTTTCCATTTTGTAAATTATAGAACTGTACAGCTTAGCCTCATTGTAGATGTTTAAGGACATGTCCTAGATTTCTGTTAGAAAGAGACACGTTGTTGCAATTTTTCATTTGTTTTGTTTTCTAATCTGCTATTCAGGCCAACCCATGGCCAGCACAGACATGATGGGATAAAGACTGAGCACTACAAAGCAGGTCTTCACTCTCCAGGAGGACAAGCACCGGATAGCACAGGCCTTGTGTACAGGGTCTGCAGCCCCCTGAGTCCTCACCTCAGCTCTTGCAGCTCCACCGTCTCTTTGCCTTCTTGCTTTCTGGGTCAGACTCACTCTTTGCCTTCACTGCTAGATACAAATGATGCCAATTTTTCCGATGTTATGTCTGATGGTACGAATGACCAAGAAGAGTTTATATCCTTGGTATGGAAACTTTCTGATTTTTCTAGCTTATTAGTTTTATTTTTGTTGTTAGTACATATTTGGGACAATGAAAACATTCATTATGGAGACTTGGTACGTGTACATAGCACATCTTACTCCTTTTTACTTCCTCTTTCCCTCTACTCCTCCCCACCCCCACCCCATCCCTAGGTCCCCATTCCATCTCCAAAAGATCTGCCTCCCTGGTCCTATAATCTGTTGTTTTGCTCTTTAAATTATTTCTAAGTTGAGTTTCTCATATAGGAGAAACAGTGAGCTATTTAACCTGTGTCTGATTTATTTCACTTAACATTATGGTTTCAAGGCACATGGTTTTGTTACAAGTGACTCAAATGTACCCTTCTTTATGGCTGCATAGTCCTCCATTCTGTACCCATTCATCCACTGATGGGCATTTAGGTGGCTTCCCGGATCGAGCTGTCACAAATTACGCTGCTGTAAACATGAGTATGCAAATATTACTGTAATGTGATGTCATTAACTCTTTCATAAAAATTTAGAAGAGGAGTAGCTAAGTCAAGAGAAATTTCTATTTTTAGTTTTTTGAGAAATCTCCATACTGATTTCTATAATGGTTGTGAAAACTAAGTGCCTGAACAGGGACTTGAAGCCTCTACCCACTGATGAAAACTCAGTTTCTCTACTGACTGAGCTGTCTGTGCTTGTTTCTTAATTTAAGGGTAAAGAGGGTGTTTTTTTTCTTCTCTCTTCCTTACTGGTTCTGTCATAAGAGATACTATTTTTATGTATTTTTCTCTTACACTTTGCTAATGGAACACATTCAGCCAAGAATATACCAGAATATACTCTGCTTCCCAAGTATAACGTTAGCAATAATCATTGTCTTTAATCAGAGACTCCCACCTCTCTGAGTGAGGCTGACTCTGCAGGAGAATCAGTGGGACAGGCGGGGCCGGTGGAGGTGGAGGAAGCTGTGCGACTGAAGGTGTCCAGAATGCACGCGGGTGCCGTGCCACAGTGGCCCTGTCACCAGCTGTGGTCATGTGCTGTACTTGGGAGAGCTCAGTGTTTTTGATTTCTTAATGTGTCAAGTAGTCCAAGGACAAGTTTTCTTTTAGTTTTAAGGTCCCTATTTATGTTATTCTGAATTCTAGAAAACCCTGAAAAGTTTTTTTTGCCAAGTTCTCAACAGAAGATTTTTGGTCGTAAAATCTTCCCTGACTTGAACTGATGTGATTTTCTTTTCTTGATGAGAGTATCCATGCATTTTGTTTCAGAAACATCAATATATTTGGCTATGGGATGTAACTTCAGACTCTTACCAAGTTAATACAGTTGTTGTCATTATCCGGGGATTGTGTAATTGCAAATGTGTCTGTGCCCTAAACTTTATCATGGCACTTCTGCATCCGTGTGTAGACACAGATAGAGCAGCGAAAACATAGTTACCAACTTGCACATTTCTAGCTGAGGTCTCAAACATGGCATCTGCTTCCTGTCGTGCTCCTAGAAAGATGACGAGAGAATGGCAGGGGTGAGCAAGTCAGATCTGTGCCAGACGGTGGAGTTTGGATCCCAGCTCTAGCACCTGTTAGGGAGGCCTTTAAGAGAGCAGGGTAGCACTTCTGAAGGTCATTTCTCGGTGGTACAGTAGAGATTATGGACTCTCCCAGCATGTGTTGTTTCTGACATTTAGGATTATAGCCTGTGTGAGGAATGCATGTGTATATGCACATCTCTTGTGTGTGTTTCCAGGGGTGATGAGTGTTCCCTAACTCGGTGTTCACGGTGACTGTCAAGTTGAAGTACTACATAAGAGGATGGACTGTATATAACCTAAGTTATCTCTCACGGAACCAAGAGTTTGAGATAAGGACTGTGGACTGGGATTTTAGGGGACTGACTATAATTAGCATTAATTCTTAATAGAATTTTAGTGCTTAAAATGGAAGTGACATTTAGATTTGATTTGACAAGTGTGTATTAACTGTTCTCTTCTGTGGGATAGAATGGCATATAAGTAAATTGAGATACTGTTCTGATCAATAGCTAATAATTTTTCTATTTATTTCATACTTTGCATTGGTACAATTTAAATGAGAAAGGGAGATATATTTGTGTTGCTACAAGACCTATTCAATTTTTTCTTTTACTGTCATTAAGATGAAAATGTCTTGGGGAGACATAATATTAAATATTACCAGTTAGAAAATATGAATAGTTTTCCTAGGGGATAAACATTTCTACTTATTTACGCATGGCACACTTTGTTTCTCTCCTAGTACTCTATGCCTGTGTCTCCCCTGGGTTCAATAGCCACAAGATTTCTGGAAGAGGAGGAACTGAGGTCTCACCATATTCTAGAGCGCCTGGATGCCCATATTGAAGAGCTGAAAAGAGAGAGTGAAAAGACAGTGAGACAATTCATAGCCCTAACGTAGCCGTGTATAAAATCACAGGCTGGAAAAGAAATACCAAAGGTTACTGTCATCTGAAGGAGCAGCTCTTTAAAAACATGAGTATATACAATTATAAAGAAAATGCATATAAACAGTTGTGCTGAAATCTGAAAAATTGGTACTTCTCTTAGACATTTTCTCTGCACTGTTTGAAGGATTTCTTCCAGCAGTAACTTGTGAGAATAAACCTCTTTGCATACTTTTTCTTATATGCATATTCTTATCATAAAGTGATACTTTCTCTTGCATAAATGTACTTTTAAAATAAAGATTGTATGATATATTTTGAAAATAAGTAACTACAAGAACTTCCCTTTGTGGAAGTGACTAGTAGAAGCATGGGTTCCAGGGTCACACTGACCAGGATCAATACAGTGCTTTTGGCCCAGATATATTAAACCCTAGTTGCGAGGGTATGAAAGGGGCCATGCTGAAGACCCCACTCCACTCTCAGGTAGCAGAAAGACTGGCATAGGGGCAGGACTGGCTTTGTGTGTGGAGCCCTCCAGATACTCAGAGTACTCAGCATCTACAGGAAACAGCGCTCTGGATGTTCAGCATGGGAGGCAGGGAAGCCACGGGCGTGATAAGAAGAGCCAGGGAGGATGTGAGGAGAGAAAGGCTGCAGATGTGGCATGGGGCCCTGGAGGATGCTAATAGTTGAGGCTCCTAGGAGTTAGATGGTGCAGCGCAGCACCTTACAGTGGGCCTTTAGGGAGGAGACAGTGAACTACACGGTACTTGCCGTTCAAGGTGTGGTTCTGCTGTTCCCCCTCCAGCGCCCTCTCCCATCGACACGTAGGTATTTCTCCTCCTTTTAAAACCGAACCTCAATTCTGTATGCCTGTCTGCTACTTCATGTATTGGCTCCCTTTCCTGCAGACGTTTCGGAAAGAGCTGCAGTGACTGTCTTCAGTTCTTTCCCGCTCCAACCTCTTCCTCTTACCCACATGAAGCTGCTGTCCTGCTCCCAGTCACCTGTGACATAGTCATGCAGCATCCGTTCACACAGATGTGGAGACCCACTCTACGCAATTTTTTGGGAAAAATCATTTCATAATTCAAGTATAACTATAGCTGTCCAATGCTGAATGTCACCTTGCCTGAGAACTGACTATGGCATATGGAAATGTAAATCCATCTCGTCTCATCTCTGGTCACAAGTTGAGACCTCATTGGTCCTTTGATATTGCGATGCTTAAAGGCAATAATATATCAGTTGAAGTCATTCTGGTTCTTTGAATAGTAATAAAAAAAAAAAAAAGAGGTTTTACCTGGGGGAAGGAGAACTTCATTATTTTGTCCCACCTCCTTACCACATTCATCAGCCTAACATCCACATCAACCTGAACTCCTCATCAACATAGGATTATGGCCACCCCTTAAATCAAGTAATACTTCCTTTGATGATTGTGCATGCTCAATAAATAATGGCTACCTCGAGTATCTTTGTTTTTGCCCAGTCTGAGGCACTGTCTTCCCAGTCCCTCATGTACTTTGAAACGATGCAAGTCTCTATTGTCTTTCTTGTGTTTTCTTGTTGGACTGATGTTACCTAATTTACTGTACTTGCAGTCTTACTAGTTGACTCCCACTTTGTACTCACCTCACCTCATGGCTTCATTCCATAGAAGACTCTTAAGAACCAGGGTGAGGGGTACTCACTTTCTGGTCCCCCTTCTGTCTCTTTTAGGCAGTAAACTTCCTCCTCTTAACCTTTGTCGTTCTTAAAATTCATTCTTCCATTTTGGAGAACGTGAACTCATGCTTCAGATATCTAGCAGGTTTGGGAGTTACATCTATGTCCCTTGTATCATTACTACAAACAAAGCTAAAAGTATCATCTTACAGTGTATCAGATAATTCTGTGTGTCTGCATCTGGTGTCCTCTGCTACTTCTCCCTCAAGCCAGCTCCATAATGCCTATTGCAAGAAACAGAAGTTCACCGCAGCAGTGCTTCTTATATTACACTGGGTCTGAAAATGTTTGATTAGGTTCAGAATTTACCAATGTTATTAAGAATTTCAACAACAGATTTTTTGGGGGTATTTTTGTACTTTTGAGCAGGGCCTCACAGGCTAGTTCAGTATGGCCTCTAACTCGCAGGATCATTCTGCCTCATCCTGAGTGGTGGGATTACAGGTGTGCACCATCATGCTTGACCCTGTCCACCCTTTGTGCCTCAGCTAAAATATTTCTGCAGTCAAAAACCTGTTTGTGTTAATATCTAAACGTGAAGGCCACTCAAATGACAGTTCATCCATTTGTTAAGTGGTATGTCAGTATTAAGCAAATTCCTCATTTTAGAAGACTGAGATGCTGCTAGTCTCTGAAGATGCCAGGACTGGAGACACCCACACCAGCTCCCTTCCTCCTCCAGAACTTCTCAAAAGAGTACACGGTGAGATCAGTCCCACACCTGTGCCTTTAGCAGTTTGCATCACCGATGTTTGAAGACAGCCTCAGTGTTCAGCGAAATGAGTCTGACAGCAATGAGGTCAGACAGACCTCAAAGCCTTCTCCACTTTGCAGCTGTGTGCCCCTGGGCAGTGCCTTCCATGCAGAACAGACTGTGATTCTAACTCATATAGAGGCTATTGCAAGAGTAGGGGAGATGCTGAATAGGAGGAGAATTGGAAAGCTGTGGGTGGGAGCTCTGCAGGTAACACCAGTCACAGAGCATAGCTGACCTTGGGCTGAGGGTGTGAGACAGGAACAAATGTGCTGTGCCCTGGAGATCCAGCCCAACCAGAGGTGGAAGCTGTCCCTGGGTTACCCATGGAGGTGGCCTTGATAGGGTTCTGAGGAAAAGATGACTGGCCAGGTTTTCACTGCATTTATCTGACTTTAAAATGGTATTATAGTCAGTTAAATTAGAAATTAAAAGAGACTAGGGTTTCAAGGAAGTGAAAAAGATAAAAGAATTGTGTGTGGAGGCACACTTGAAGAAAGCAAGGCCTAAAGATAAAGTCACAAGGGCCAGACTTACGTACTTTCTAATGGATAAGTAGAACTTGAGGCTGTAGAGTAATTAGTACCGCCCACTCCATTAAATTCAGATATACATCAGACACCTGGGTGGATGACAAGAGTACTTGGACCAATCCCTTTTCAAAAATGATCTTGTTCGAGAAGTTGTAGATAAGCCAAAGTTAATGATGTTATATACCTTTGCTACATGCCCTGCTTTCCTATTGGATCAGACATTAGCTAACTGGCTGTGTTTGTTATTGGTTGATTATAGTTTGACTCAGGTTGTACCACGTTGTAATTTTGGTGTGTAAATTACCTTTGACAAAGGGTTTAGGTAGCAACCCACTCGGAACCCCTACTGTCTCTCAGGAGCTATCGTTCAATAAATCTTTTCTACTCTTAATCTCCTTTGTGCTTTGCAATTAATTCTTCAATTTCACGGGACAAAAGCTCAGCATGTCTGACATCCAGTAGGTTGGGAGTTATGTTTTTCTTGTATCATTGGTACTATTGCAGATAGGTGGGTTCATTGAATATCTTGTAGGGAGTGAGACAGGGCCGGCCTTCAAGGAGACAACGTGGAGGACAATCAAGACACATGCACTGAAGGCCAGCATTGTAAAAGAGGAGAAACTGCCACACCTGCATGTTTCCCTAAGGATGAGTGGCAGGGATTAATATTCTAAGTAGGTATTCTTCACCTGGGTGGGAGACCATAGCCTTACCCCTTCTAGGAAAGATTCCTAACTGAAAATCCTTGTACACTTGCTACTTGATTTGCTTCCCCATTGGATCTTCATCTAGTTAATATTACCTACAAGAGCCTGGAGATTTAGCTCAATGTTTCCTGTGTCTGGTAAGTGCAAGTTCCTGAGTTTGATCCTCGGTATCACATATCACAATGCAGGGCTTGGTAACTCACACCAGTAATCCTAGTACTTTGGAGGTCGAGGCAGGAGGATTGCTGTGAGTTTGAGGCTGGTCTAGGGTATTCACATAGTGAATTTGGGGCCAACCTGAACTACACAGTGAGACCCTGTCTCAAAAAAAAAAAATTACATAAGCAACTATACTTGTCATAATCTTATTGATTGACTATAATTTGGCCCCGCCTTGAACCCATCTAACCTCATGGCTTTGTCCCATAAAACACTTTGAGAAGCAAGGTGAATAGGTAACCCATTTTCAAGTACTCCTTCTTTCTCTCTTATACAGAAGCTATCTTTCTTTTAATAAATTTTTCCTACTTTTAACCTCCTTTTTTTCTCCTAGAATTCATTCTTCGATTTTAGAGAACATAAAGTTGCCCTTCAGTTATCTACCAGGTTTGGGGATTACATCTACTCCCCCTAAATCAGTACCAATTAACTTAAACAAAACAGTGAACCATTTAGTGTTCAGGCTGACTAAAAATACCTCTGCTCATGCACAGCTGGGGTGGTAATAAGAATGACCCTTGGACTGTGAGCTATTCCACAGCAAGGACCCCAGGAAAGGGTCAGGTGTGGCAGCAGGTGAAGTCACTTCTACCTACATTGCTCTGAGGGAGACAAGCCACGGGATTTAAACTCTCCTGATCTGCTTAGTTGGTCCTCTAGAACCTTCAACACCATGACCTCTTTCAAGAGTAAAAACTAAAAACTTCCAAGAGAAAAATTTTTGTTACCCTATATTAGGTAAAGATTTTATTGTTTTAACAGTGATGAGGCAGGAGATTGGGATGTGGCCAGCTGGCTGGGCAAGTGGGCATGACCTGTCAATCATAGAGATCTAAGACACACAGAAAAATAGTTCCCAGGCCTTGCACTTGAGACCAATAAGAAAATACTATCTTAAATTCTGCAAAAGCAAGTGTGTTTTTGATGGGCTGGCCTCGATCTAGCATCAGCCTGTGAAGTGGGGATTATGAAAGACTTCCACCGTTAACCTCGTGGTCATTATGCTCTCTTTCCCCTATGGCTTGTCTCACTCAGCAGAGCATATTCTTTTCTTCCCTTTAATTGGTCCACACTTTCTCTGCAGAGCATTCGTCTTACCTTTAATAAATGTAAGACCTCACTACCTATTATGTGTTTCTTGTCCAATTCTTTGTTAAGGACAAAAACCTGGAAAGAATTTCTGGAAAGAACCAGCACCCCAGAACTCCAGTAACATTTTGACAAAACCAGCCGGCAGGTGATGTAATTGGGCAGTGTTTCTCTCTCTGAAGTCTGTGAACTCAAGCTGAGGAGTCCATTGATTCTTTTTTCTGTTCTTTTTCCTCTGGGAGAAAAAAATCAAATCAGTTATTTTTTTCTAATAGTAGTTATCAGGAAGATCCAGCGAACTAGAGGGTGGGAAAATATAATGAAAGTTGGGAGATCAGAACATTTTCTCTTGGCTCCGGGAAGTTTCCTAGTGTCCCATCATGTAGGAGTAGGGAGAGGAAGGACATACCTTTTGTTTTCCCAGCCAGTTTCTGTCACTTGGTGTGGGTCCAAGTTGATTGGTGCTGCTAGGATGTCTGTCCTGACAGTGTTGTAGAATGAACCACTTTAGGCTTCCCTGGGCCCAAGAGGCCTTTGCAGACCACTCAAGATCCATGTGCATGATCTAAACTTTAGTATACCTTTTTGCCCCTACATTTTTCTTCTCTCTGATAGTTTGTTTAGCTCTTACACTCTTTGGAGCACCTGCATGAGTAGCCACCTCCCGGAGCCTGACCCGTTTTTGTGCTCAAAGTCTCTTCTCTGTTTTTTCTTAGTGGTCATTTATCTTTAGGTATCTTTACTGAGTTACTTTCTCAAGGCCTTGTTTCTTAAGACCTTCAGGAGCCATCCCAGTCTCCTTTTTGGACACGTATGATAGTCATTTTGGTTTGTCATTTGAGTCATCCATGTAGTTCCGCCATGTTTGGCGGTCATTTTGGTTCATCAGGTGTGTCTTTCAGGTGATGTGGGCATATTTGTCTGCCATTTTCTTTTTAAGTTAGCCTCAGGGATGCCAGGAAATCTATCCTTATAGATAAGAGTTAAAACTTCAACTTCCAGGAAACATATGGGCCTCCTCCCCTCTTGTCTTGTGAATCAAGTTAGATCTCTTCCCTGCTTCTTAGAACAGAAGTTTATGTAATTTAGAAACATGTTCCTGAGGACCTGAGCAAAACAAAAGGAATAGCCAGTAAAAGTCAACTGAACCAGCTATGAGTATTCAAAAGTAGAGCTATCCTTGTACTTTGAACTTTTTAAGGTTATTTTTTTCTTTTGTTCCCTGAAATCCTATAAAAGAGATTTTTTAGTTCTACTGGCTTAAAAATAAGTAATCACAAAATTTTTATTATTGGGATAAGTGTGAGGGTTTCTGTTTCTCAAGTGGCTAGTTCAAGCCCCTGGAGGCTCCATCCTTCTCATTGTGGGCCATACTGGAGAGTTATAAGGGGAAAGAAGAGGCACAAACTGCTGCTCCAGAGACATCTAGTAGTGCTTGAGTCTCACAGGGGTGCTTTGGGAAGTCTGCATTCTTCGGCACTGGATGTCTTCTGAAGGACCCCCAGATCTAGTCTTCTCTCTCTCCTCTTGATGACATAGCATGGGAAACAGCCTGATTCCACCATAAGGGTATCCTTAAAAATTGGGGACAATTTGACCTTGACATTTTGAAGAAAGAACAACTAGTTTTCTATGGCAATACTGTTTTGGTCCAGTAAACACTGGGTAATGTGAGAGATGGGTACACAATGACAGGCTAAATTATGATACTATTCCTCAGTTAGATCTTTTTTGCAAAAGGCAAGGAAAGTGGTGGGAAAGCACTTATGTTCAGGCTTCGTGACTCTTATCTCTGGAAAGGCCCGAGAACTATGGGACTTAAGCTTCTAAGGAAGAGGAAATTGATATCATTGATCATCCTGTCCTCAGACACCACCTTATCTCTCAGAGGTATATGGGCCTCTCCTGTCTATTTGATGAAAACGACCACATTGGGTGGTCTTCACAACCTCCTCTTTATAATTCTCAGGCCAGTAAATCAGTCCAATTCTCTTCAAGTGATCTCAAAACTCCACCAAAGCCTAGCACCCCAGAGAGATGCAGTATTCATCAGCTCCCTCCTTGTGTTCTTCAGCCAACTTTAAGCTTTGCAGGATGTACTTGGAATGTGCAATTTCTTACTCTTCTAATGCACAGGTCATCCTACTCTTCACATCCTATCCTAGAAGTAGAGGTCCCAGGACTTGAATCCAGGCTCCTTTTTATTCATTGGCAGATATCCAACAATGTAAGTATTAAGCCAGTTATTAGAAGATCCTGGCAAATTTTTAGATGGACCCACAGACATCTATGATCCAAGTGCTGGACACAGCCGTTTTGGTATTCAACAATTGGGACCCAGATGCAGATGAAAGAAGGATTGAGAAAAAAGATAGGCCAAAGTTATGGCTGCCAGAATTGGCAATGTGTTAAGCATACTTAAGTTTCCAAGGGAAAGTCCAGGGCAAATTACAACTGCTTTAAATGTAAGAAAACTGAACACTAGGTGTTGGGAGCCATTCTATATAATTTTGGGAATAATCACTTCACAAAGTATGTTTAAGCCCAATCTTCTTGCCTACAGGCCAGCTGTGACATGCTGAAATATGACTATTTTTGCCTCCAGTCACAGCTGAGACCTCAGTGGTACTGTAATGCTCACTCAAGGGCATTACATCAAGGGCTGATTACATCAGCAGAAGACATCCAGGTTCTTGGGGAACCAAGTAGAAAGGTTTCACCTGATGAGGGACAAATTCTCTATCAGTTTAACTCATCCCACCAATGTTGTAAGAACATCTTTGTTCATCTTGTCATCTTAATTAGCATAAGATCTGCATAGTCCTAGGATTGCTACCACCTTCTAGGACAACTGATACTTCCTCTGACTATAATATCTTTGAGAATTTAGGATTATCACTGCCCTATGAGTCGTCTGTTATTTCATATGAATCCAATAAATGGTGGCAAGCTTCGGGTGCCTTTGTCTTTGCTGCTGATCAGGCTCAGAATCCAACTTCTCTTAGTTTTGCTTCTTGTCTTTATTCTTTAATTTGACTTGTGCTGTCATGGCCCACAGGAGACCAGGACCCACGGAAAGGTTCTGGTAATGTCTCCTTTTCCTGTTCCCTACAAGTTGGCTCACAACTGTACCAAGCCACTGCCTGCAACCTGCTTTGTATGTCAGGTAGCCAGTGTTTCTGACTCACAGCATTGGAAGATTGACTGCCCCCAATGCCAGAGACAGGTTAGGTCAGCCAAAACCCTCATTTCTCACCCTGACGAAGAGGACTGAAAGGGTGTGAGGCAACCTGCAATGTCCCTGAATATGGACATCTCCCATGGTGAAACCTTGGTGACCTTGAGTGTTACTGGTGAGCCAATTCAATTGCTGGCAGATACAAAGGTGACTTACTCTGTTTCAATTTCTTTCTCTGGAAAACATTCCTCTAGATCTATAGCTGTATTTTGGACTGGGGGAATTTTAACTAGAGCTTTCTATACCTGCTCTGATGTGACAGTTCAAAAGTTGAATATTCAATCATATTTTGGAAGTACAGGGATCAAACTCAGAACTTTGTGCTTTCCAGGTAGGTGTGCCACACCACTGAGCTACACCCCTGACTCTAACCATTGGTTTTAATTGCTCTGGATGTCCTACTTTTTGTTTTTGTTTTTGTTTTTGTTTTTTTACAAGAAAGAGATTTACTAACCTATTTGAAGCTAGTTCTCAAAGTCCAGCAAGGTGAAAGTGGATTTTACCTGCTGAGACACATCAGGCTTTCCTGACCTAATTAGCCAGCAGCAGATCCTGCCTGCCTTATGGTACAATAAAATACCTGGGAAGGCAGACTGAACAATGCAGGTAGTCATAATACTAAAAGATCCCAGCCAGTTCCCAACCCAGAGCAATATCCAATCAAAGAAGAAGTTTGTGAAGTCTCCAGTCTTTCATACACAAGTTTCTCAAACAGTTCTCTGCAACCTAACCAGTAGCCTTGCAATACTCTATCATGCACTGGAAAGGACACTAAAGAGACACATATAAACTCTCCTTGAAAATCAAAAGTCTGATAGGTAAAATGGGATATGCTATACCCTTCAAGACCCTAGGTTTATTCCTGGTTCCTGAAGAACTATTAAAATCAGTCTATAACCACAGGAAGATAAATAAGTCTTAGGAAAAGAGCAAATTAAAATGGGGCTTTGGTAGTATTTAGAAAACTAACTTGTCCTTCTTCAAGAGACACCGTGTAAAACTCTACAAATTTTCATGATTCTTTCCACATGGGGAAAGATATTAAATGGAAAATGGTCCCTCATATTTTCACAGGACAAGGACCAGGAATGACCACCCAATGGATCTGCAAAGCTTGCCCACTCTATACCTACAATCACCCTGGGAAACCCAAAACCACCTCTGAGAAGAGAGGGATACATCCTGGGTAGAACTGGCAATTAGACTTTACCCACATGCCATCCTATGGACTATCTAAACAAATGTTGGTTGTAATTGTCACTTTTACAGACTGGATTGAAACCTTCTCTACCTGTTCAGAGAACGTTACAACAGTAGTCAAAGTGCTCCTCAAAAAAAAAAAAAAAAAATCACCCTTGGTTTAGACTACCTAAACCTCTTCAGAGTGACATTGTGCCTTCTTCTACTTCTCTACTGACTCATAGGGTGGAAAAGTCTTGAGGAATAAAGTATTATTTGCATTCAGCGTGGAGAACTCGCTCCTCTGGAAAGGTCAAAAGAGCCACCCAGACCCTAAAGTGAAATCTGACAAAAGTTTTCCAAGAGAGTAGTCCTGGCTCTAGTTATTGCCAATAACCCTCATGAGGGTTCAAAACACTTCCAGAACTGGATGAGATATGAGTCCATTTGAGGTGTTATGTGGGAGACCTTTCCTATCTCCTGATATGATAGTAGACCTATCTACCACAAGACTCTTACAGTATCTTACACTGGGCCAAGTGCAACAGGCTATCCAACTGTGTGGCCTCCAGGGGGCCATCTAGTAGCTAACCTAAAGAACGAATGTGCATTAAAACATGGAAAAAAGGATTTCCAACAGATGAAAACCAAAACGGAAGGGCACATTTTGTGTGGATAAAGGTGGCAGAGATAATTAGCTGGATCTATCTTTCTAGGATAAAGCCAGCTCCCCCTGAACTCAGGAAAAAGAAGAAAGCTACTCCTGTCAATCCCTAGAAGATCTGATTCTCCTCTTCAAAATGCAAGTTTCATATTGCTCAGGATGCAGATTAGTAGAGAATCACCTCTACTCTATCACAGTTTGAATGAGCACCTGAATGGAGAGTTCTGTTTTATTTATTTTTAGTTTTTAGTTTTTTGAGACAGGGTCTCACTTTGTAGTTTAGCTGAAGTGGGAGCAGAAGAACCCATAACCCGAGCTTGCTGCACCTTTATTTGGTACCAAGATTTTAACCTATAATTTTATCATGCATAAAACAGGGCAGTCCCACAATAATCCCTGTAGTAGAAGATTACATCGTGCAGGGCAGACATCCTTAAATCCCAGTAAGTCCCAGTGAGTCTTAATGCCAATAATCCTAGTGCAGTGGGGCAATAATTCCAGTAGTTGATTCTGCAGGGCAGGGCAGACATCCTCAAGTCCCAGGAAGTAAATCCCAGTAAGTCATAGGTCCGAGTAAGTTGTCTGCAGTTCCCAACACACCACAGTAGATATTTCCAGCACATTTCTCACAGTGATATTTAGAAACAGTAGGTAAATAATAAATAAAGAAATGTTATTTTAAAAACTTGAATTAGTGGATGTATGAAGATTCCCACACCCCAAATTTCAGATTATGCTTTCCTTCTAAATTACACATAAAACTAATACTGGATATTAGTTGGGCCTTAAGGAAAGACTCAGTAAATTAAGTAATGTAATGCATAGTCTGCTTCCCCAAAAGAAAACTTGCATAAATATTTTAATATTAAACTTATTGCATCATAAGGTTAATACAGGTACCCTTGGCCTCAGAGGAGCTCAAAGTGGTGGCTGTCATCTTCCAGACTTTCATTAGTGTAGCAAACTGCTGCCAGGGGAATCTTGGTCACTGGGGTTCCTGCACATACATTTTCAGTTTCTTCTCTAATGACCACCAGTGTAGTGGGTTTTTTGCTATATACAATAGCCTATAGGGTCCCCCATGCAAGGGTAACACTGTCTGTTGAAAAAACATCATGCTATTTTTGTTTTCCTGAAATGTGTGTGCTTTTTAAAATTTTTTCTTTTTTGGTGGACTTTGTGCATCCCCTGACAAGAATTAAGCTAGACATATGTTTTAGGAAATGTTTTAACTTTTGAAAATACACAGGCCATATGTTACTTTTTTCTTTGTTTTTTTGAGACAGTGTCTTGTTTTGAGACAGTGATCTTCCTGCTTCCGTCTCTCAACTACCTGGATTACAGGCCATGCACCACCACATCGGGCAGCAATAGATTTTTTTTTTTAATCTTTATTGGTACATTAGATATACACATCATGATTGCACTCCATAATGGGGATTTGTACCAGTATAAGACACAACTTAATTCTCATTTTTTTCCATAGCCCTACCCACCCTACCACCCTCCATATACATAAAATTTGTTTCCTTACTTTTTTGTTACAATCTCAACATTGTCCCCTTTCACCTTATTTTACATTGAGCATTTTCTATTTCACAATATATAACATACAATGCTAGGACTCATTTACATCTTCATTTTCTCATACCAGAGAAAAGATGCGATATGTACCTATCTGT
>PVIR01023877.1:0-26538 GCA_004026965.1 Petromus typicus
AAAGAAAAGAAAAATTCCCTTTTAGAATATGGGATGTTAGTGACATGAGAAAGTTCTCTCTCTTGTAGACTTCTTGATGTGAAACATAATACCTATAGATGTGTACATAGTGTTGGGTGATGTGACAGAGGTGAGGTTGTCTGCCATAATTCCCCTGCAAAGGCGGGAGAACATGGCCACAGGAAGACCCTGCAGGGCTCGTGGTGAAGAGTGGAAACGATGATCCTCAAATTCCTTTATCTTCTTTGTTGAGTGAGATAGTATCAAGTCAGAGAAACAACTATTACTCAGGAAATGAGGAGTTTAAGCCACAGAGCTGCCTTCAACCTTGGAGTTCATGGAACTGAGAGACACCACCTAGATTTCACCTTGGGTTTCAACTCTGGAGGGCAGGGCCTGCCTAGAGGATGGTAGGATGAAACCGATACAGTCCTGTGGTTGACCCACAAATTCAATGCAGGTGTGTGTTTGCCACACGTTTGTCAGCCCTCGCCTAATGTAGACCCTGCCTTTAGAGGACCTGCTCATGCTCCCTGGCTAGCAGGATAGCTGGGACTGTGCTCAAAACTCCTTATTCTCTCTGTTGAGTTTAATTCAGAAGTAATTATCCAGTCTTTGTTCCCCAAATGTTGTGGAGAGATGCCTCTGTCTTCCTGCTATGATCTCAGACAGGTTTTCAGCATACTTAGCTTGCGAGTCAGCACTCACAGTTCTTGGCTTCCCTTCATGAGAGTTAGTGAAAGGACTAGATGCCATTTCAGTCTTCCCTTCATCATTGCATTTGATCCTCTTCTGGTGGTTGTGTCTGTCTTTAGACAATTCATATCACAAGGACATAGCCCTACTTCCAAATTCATGACCAGCTCTATGCCCAGCTCTGTTCAGGTCTTTGCACTTTTAGAAACTTGGTAGTGGCTCTGACAGCCCATGTAAACAAAGGTGATGAGCAAACATCTTATCGACACAGTTCTGTATGAATTCCTAGCTACTATTATTGCACTGACAAAATGGTCACCACTGTCTCTTCTACCTGCTGGCCTAATCTTTAAGGTAAATTCACACTTTGATTTAGGACCAGGAGCCTCTCAGCCCAGCAAGACCCCACAGCAGAACAGAGCAGTTGCCAACACCTCAAGTGAGTCATTCAAGTAAGAGTAAATGTTTGAGGATCATGCCACAAGCTTGGAATCCAAGCACTCTAGAAGTGCAGGCAGGATTTCAAGTTCAAGGCCACTCTGCGCTACATACAGAAATCATGTTCAGAAAAATACAACAACAACAACAAAAGTGTGGACATGGTGGCACACACCAATCGTCCAAACACTCTGTGAGACTAAGGCCGGGAATCGTAAGTTTATCCCCAGGCTGGATCTGAGCTAGTGAGCAAGACACTGTCTCAAATTTCAAAAATTTATAAAATGAGGGATGTACTGAGAAAGTGGCTCAGTGTGAAGGACTTGGGGACAAAAGAGTGCAAAGGATTCTAGGATCTGGATCTACTTTCTCTACCTGTACAGTATCCCAGAATGCTCAACTGCTCAGTTTCCATCCATTGTCAAAGAGAGGTTCCAGTCATTCTTTTCTCTTGATGAAAACTTGTCACATATATTAAAAAAAGATATCAGAGGGCTGAGCATATGCCGGGTGTGGTTGTGCATGTTTGTAACATCGGCATGTAGGAGGCCAGCATGGAGCATGAGGATTGTGAGTTTGACGGCAACATAGCCTGATCCTGTTTCAAACTTTTAAAACAAAAATTAAAAGACTCGGGATGTAGGTCAGTACTTCCAGGGTTTGCCTCCCAGCATCCCAGGTCCCCTTCGCAATACTCAACACAAAAGGCAGTACTCTTCTCTCTGTCTCCTTTACCCCTCTATCTCTGTCTCTGTCTCTGTTTCTGTCTGTCTGTCTGTCTGTCTCCCTCCCATCCTCCCTCATTCTCTCTGTCTCCATATTAGCTCCAGATAATGATGGACAGTAGCTCTAGGGAAATATATAAAACCAAGAGAAGATTGAAGGGATGCCTGACTTCCTTATTTCTGCTGTGAGAGCACGGGGGCGGGGAGGGACGTGCTGCAGTTCTTAGGGAGAGCTCCGTGTGCCCCGGGGAGCTGAGAACAAAATGCTTCCTAAGGCAAGCAATAATTTAAAGTCAAGAATCACACAGTGACACTCACTAGAATTCATTAGGAAGTGGTTTTATTGCTGTGAATACAGTGTGATAAAGCTCAAAAATGAATCAGGTCCCTTTCTCCCCCCTCGCATATTTGCTTCCCTTCAAAACCATCAAATCTCCAAGGCAGAAACTTATGCATAGAGATATAGACATAGCTACAGACATATATGTTTAGTAGTTTCTGGGTATTCAGATGATCCCACCAACTTGCCTTTTCTTTTTTGAGAACAAAGAAATAAGAAAAGGAGAAGAAAAGAAGAAGCAGAGGAAACTTTAATATGACCTGTGTGAAAATGGATCAAAACTCTTCCTCATTATCTAGGTGAACAGGCACCAGTGGAGAGTTAGTATCCTTGAACTGATGCTCACAGGCAACAATGAAATATGACTCAGGGAATTTATCTCTGTATGTGCAAGGTTTGCTTGTTAGCCTTTCACATACAGTCATCCTAACGGGTTTTGGACTCTGGTGGCAGTTCTTCCTTCCATTCTTGCATTGGATGGGAGGCGAATCACAGACCGCAGCTACATTTTGCACAGAAGAATGGAGAAAGGTGTTGGTTTCCTTACATGTGCCTGTTTTCTCATTGATTATTTTCATGGCCTCATTGCATGGCTCTTTTTTTCCCATTATGTGCTGGGTTTCAAACCAGGAAGCCTTCGTGTAGCCCGGAGGCACAGCCCCCAGCGGGCACAGCAGCACAAACAGCCCCAGGAGCAGAAGGACAGGAAGTCTTCCATCTCGCACCATCTTTTCTGTGTAGGAAAAAGGAAGATTACAGTAATAGAAGAAGCAACAAGAGCAAAATCATTAATCAAAACAGTTTTCATTCTTGTTTTGCCTTCTAAGATTTCATGCGTGTTCTTAAAGATCTCTCACACAGTCTCACGAATCCAGTGACGGAAGGTGAGCTGAGCAGAGCTCTCTTTGACCGGCCCAGCACAGTCTCCTCTTGACCCTGTCCTCTTACTCGAAGCAACCCTCCCATCATAAACTGGGCTTTTCCCTCTTCGCCCCTGAGATGTGGACCTTCCTCCCTGACCACTTGCCCCCAGCCATCTTCATCACCCGCTCATGGCAGCCCCCAGTGCTCCCCTCTTACCGGTGTCTGTGCTGGGTTCCCACTGAGCTCGGAGCAGGGCTTAGTCAAGACTCACAGGCTTCCAACGCTGCTTGTGCCACGCAGAAGAAGATATTTTCTAAAATTTAAGAAAGACAAACCTGTCTTTTAGCACGTCTGAACTCCGCAGGCACTGAGAAGGATACTCTCAATCTTAGATCTCCTGTTTAAACTTAGAACATGACTGGTATTGCTTGGCTTGTGCAACACTTTCAGTGGTTCCAAATAGGTACAGGAAGAGAAATAATGCCCGCTGTGGATCACCTACCCTGAGATTATGCACATGAAACGAGGGTAATATGTGAAAGTGAGTGCTTTGGGTGATGTTTTATTGTGAGCCACAGCCTCTCTGCTGCTGCTTTGTAGTCTTGACTGGCATGGAACCTACTACTGTCCTCCTGTCTGAGTTGCATGCAGGACTACAGAAGTATAACGACTCAGTCTAAGAAGTTCTCTGAAACTGCTTGTGTGTCTTCCATAAACATTATCTAGTCTTCCCAGCATAATGTAAAAAACCAATTCAAATCTTTAGAAATAGGCATAGTACTTAAGAAGACCAATGATTCTCTTTCCCACTGAGACAAAACTATGTGCTAGTTGTATTAGTTGAAAGACAATCGAGAGATATTTCAGTTCGTCTATCTATGTGTGAACAGTATTTTATTTGATCAACCACTCTGAAATAAGGTGGTTCTAAAGTTTCATTAAGGCCAACACAAAATTAAGTGTGAATAGAATATACATTTAGGATGTCAATACTTAACCAATATAACTTCTAAAAGTGCAATATAGATTCACTTTAAAAAGTTCTAATTTTTAAATATCTATTTCATCCCCTCAGCTACAACAAATGCCTGATAAAATGGGCTCAGTTTCTGGTTCCCTGCTTTTGGCTCGGTTGCCGTGATAGTGTTTACTTGAGAAACAGCTATAATGTAAGAAGCACAAGCGAACATGTAAGAATTTACAGGATTGGCTTAGAATGGTCACTCACAGAGTCCGATGTAGAAGAGTGCCGAGGCTCTGCTCACTGGAGACGAAAGATCCAGTCCGGACCAGAAGGCTGGAGGATCTGCACCAGAGGTCGGAGAGTCTGTGCTGCACGGGAGAAGATGCCCTGCAAGATACAGGTGAAGAGGGGAGAGGGAAACTCCTGAAAGAAGCTCCTCTACGTCTGAACTGTGTGTCTCTTTTATACAATCCAGATCATAAGAACCGCTAGGGTGGGTCTTCCACACCGCAGCATGTGGACACGCCCTATCATGTGGACATAGGTCAGCATGTGGACGCACCCTAGAGGGAGGACGCAGCCTAGCACACAAACATACCCTAGCTATGGACACTGGCTACAAGGTAAATATATGAAGCCAAGAGAAGTTGGAAGGGATGGTTGACTTTCCCATTTCCACTACCAGAGCAGAGTAGGAAGGGAGTTGGTTGAGTTGTCAGGGAGACTAACAGTGTTCACCTCAAAAAGATTGAAAGTCAAGCAGAGGGTGTGGACCCAGCAGCCACCATCTACTTAGCAAGTCAGCTCGATGGCCGCAGAGTAGAAGCCCAGGGCTCGTCCCCTCTGTGAGATCTCAGCCTCAGAGATGGGGTGATGCTGGGTAACAGTGTCCTTGGGGGCCCGCATAGTGCAGCCTCCCCTTCCCGTGCTCTAGCAGGCACACATACACCGGGTGAAATGATACAAGGCCCTGACCCAGAAGTTGGCTTCTTGCTCGAAAGTTTGCCTAGAACTGGGTAGTTGTTCAGGTTAATTTGGAAAAAACATGTGATGTGTGTAAGTACTGAGTGTTTTATAACCATGCTATATACCTATATACTTAGGCTTTATTTAAATCCCAAAATAAAGACAGATTTTTTTTCTATAAAATCCTTACATATCTCTTGTTAGTTTCTTTCTGGTGAGCTTAATATTTGTATGGCATCATAAACTGTAGAATTTTAAAATCTGTTTCTGGCATTGGGGATTCAGCTCAGTGGTTTGGGCACCTGCCGTGCAAGTGTAGAGCCTTGAGTTTGCTCCCAGGTAACAAAACAAAAATATATAAATACATAAACACATGCATTCATTCATACACACATACATAAAACAAAATAAAATCTGTTTCTATTTGTTTCTGATGTTGGGACTTAGAAAACACAACCCTAAAATATTTATTGGTATATGAACTATTAGTAAGTCATTTTGAGAAACTCTAGAAAAAAGAGTAGCTCTGAAAAACTGTTCTTTCATAAAAGAAGTTTACATCCACACTGTGTTTTGTTATTTTTCCTTGTGGTGGAAGAGACAAGTGCTCTTCCTGTGAACTATTTCTCCAGCTCCAGGAATTTCTGTCTATAAATGGAACACTTATTACTAAAGGCATGTGTATGGGGAAGAGAGCCACAGGGAGACGACTGTCATCATCTGAGGGGTTAATCTGCATGACAGGGCAATGACTCACCAGAGGTTTCTCAGTTGCTTAGAATATGTCTTCACATCCCCTCCCCTCCAAAACCTCAGCTCCTTTATCTTTCTGTACCTTTTGGATTAGGGCACCTCTCAAGTCTCATATTTTTGTGGGATTCCACACATACTTGCATCATTAACTGTGAATTTTCCCTTTAGATCTTTCATGTCAACTTAATTTGTAGCTCAGCCAAAGAATCTATAAGAGTGAAGGGGACTATTATTATTTTCTATACACTGAGTCATAAAAATGAAATAAACAAACTGATTTTATATCCAGTAATTATAAATCCAAGTAATAAATTTACATATCATCACAGGTTGATTGATTGATTGGTACCTGAGATCAAACTCAAGACCTTGCACTGGCCAGGCAGGCACTTTATCACTGAGCTATATTCCAAGCTCCTCCTTGATTTTTAAAAATATATAATTGTTACATCAAACTAAATTTGACCTGAATTGGTCCCTTTTTCAAAAATGGCTGTAAACAGGGAGATATTGTTCACCAAATGTCTTGCCTCAGTTGGGTCAAACACAGATGGTCACCTGTGTACTTTGTGTTCAGATATGGCAAATAGAGAGAAGCAGCCAATCCAGTCTTCTCTACAGTTAACTTCTGTCTTCTGCTCACCATGATTTTCAGATCCTGTGGCACAAGAGAGTTCTCTGAACTTGTTCCCATCCAGAGAGGTGCCTGAGTCTAGATTCTAAAGTCAGCTGCACTCTGGAAAATGACACTTGTCGTAATTGTATTATCTGACACAATTATATCTGCAAACAGTGACTGCTTTGATTCTTAATGTGGAAGATTTCATGTTTGGACAATAAAGGCTGATGCTGGCTGTCCTTTTCTCCTAAATAGCTGTTATTAGGTTGGGGTAAAATTGAGATAAAGCCCATCTCTTTTGATTTTCTGTAGGCTTGTGATCATGAATTGATGTTGAAATTTATTGAACACTTACTGTGCATCTGTTGAAGTGACCATATAGTTTTTGTCTTTCAGTCTGTTAAAATAGCATATTTCATTTATTGATTTAGGTATGTTGGACTATCCTTGTATCCCTGGGATGCACCCAACTTGGTCAGTGTATGATCTTCTTGATGATCCTCTGTACTCAGTTTGCCATTATCTTGTTAAGGATTTTGTCATCTGTGTCCATTAGGAGGTTGACCTGTAGTTCTCTCTTTTTGGTTGGCTTTTGGAATAAATGCAATGGTCGCTTCCAGGAATGACTTTGAGAGTATTGCTTCCTTTTTAATTGCATTAAAGAATGTGAGCAGTAGTGGCCTTAGCTCTTCTCTAAAAGTTTTGTAGAATGCAGCATAAAAGCCATAAGGACCAGGCAGTATGTTTGTTGATGTGTTTTTAATTTCATTTACAAATTCATAGATTGATACTGTAATGTTTACCATTTTTATATCTTCTTTGTTCAACTTTGGAAATTCACATGTGTCTAGGAATCTTCTATCTGACTCTTCTGTGTTTTCTGTCTTATTGGATTTCAGATTTTGAAAGTAGGTGTTTATCATCATCTGGTCTTCTGCTGTAGCTGTGGTGATTTCTCCTTTTGCATTGCTAATTGCATGGATTTGAACCTTTTCCTTGCTTTTTTTCAATAAGGTTACCTATGAGTTTATCACTTTTGTTTATCCTTTCAAAGAATCAACTTTTCGATTTGTTAATTTTTTGTATCATTCTTTTGGTTACCATTGCATTAATTTCTGCTCTGATCCTTATAAATTCTTCCCTCTTCCGAGTTTTGGAGTTGTCTTGCTACTCTTTTTCTCCTAGCTCGAGGTTCAGCATAAGGTTGTTTATTTCAGCTCACTCTGTACTCCGGGTGTGTATGTCCACTGCTCTGAATTTCCCTCATTGAATCGCTTTCACTGTGACGCATACATTCTTTCATATTGTACTGAAATCATCATCTATTATAGAAACTGTTTAATTTCTTCTGTGGCCCATTTGTCATTCATGAGAGTGTTGTTCATACTCCATGTGTCTGCGAGGTTTCAGAAATTCTATTGCTAGTGAGCTCCTACTTCAAGGCACTGTGTTCTGACAGTATACAAGAGATAACTTCAATTCCTTTACATTTACCCAAACATGCTTTATGAACTAGTATGTAGTCTATTTTAGAGCATGACTCATGGGTAGCTGAGAAGAATGTATGCTCTGATTTGGGGGTGAAATACTCTGTAGGTGCCTATAAAGTCCATTTGTTCAAAAGTTTGTTTAGCTAAACTATTTTTTTATTGTTTATCTGTCCAGTAGATCTGTCCATTTGTAACAGTGGGGTACTGAGGTTCTCTCTTGTTATTGAATTAGTGTTTAGCTAACTTTTGCATCCATTAATATTTCTTTTACATAGTTGGATACACTAGAGTTTGATGCTTCCACATTTATGAATGTCTTTTCTTTCTCTTGAATCACTCCCTGTGTGAGGATATAGTTTCCTTGTATGTCTGTCTTCATCAGTTTTGATTTGAAATCAGCTTTTTGTTCAAATAAGACAAGCAATCAGGCTTTTTGGTAGTTCCTTGTCACATGAAGAATTTTTTTCCATATTATACTTTTCCATCTGTGGAATTTTTTTTTTCTGAATTACGTGCATTTCTTGCATACAAGATTTTGTAGGATCTTGCTCCTTAATCCATTTTGATGGTCTGTGTCTTTTAATTAGTGCATTGAAGCCACTGATATAATTGATCATGACTGATATGGACTGATTTAGCCTGGTCATAATATTTTCCTTTTCTTGCCTCCTTAATTCTTTGCTTTTCCCTTTTCTATTCAGTTTCTCAAGTTGCTATTTCATTCTTCTGTTGGATACCTGGCATCTTGATAGTGATTTGCATCGGTGTAGTTTTTTTATATCATGGCACTTGGAGTCCTATCTTATCTGTATGTCAGATTCCTTTCCTTTCTTGTGAAGTTTTCTATCACTAAACCTGTGCATTGTTTTTGGAGACAGGGTCTCTCTTGATAGTTCAGGCTGGTCCTGAGCTCAGCCTCAAATACACATCTCAGCAATCTTCCTGCCTCTGCCTCCCGAGTGCTGGCATTATAGGTGTGAGCCACCATGCCCGGCACTGTGGTATGTGGTGCTGGTTGCTGCTGTACATGAGTCTCCAACCCAGTGTGGTATGTGGTTACCAGGGGATTGAACCTGGGTCCTTGCGCTTGCAAGACAGATGCTGGAACCACTGAGCTAAATCCCCGGCCCTTGTGAACAGTTTTTTAAAATACCATTTGCGCTATCTTCTGCTTCTTCCCTGACTCCAATCTGTCTTATGTGATTCTCCCTATGTTACTCATCTAGGAGCTGCTGCGTTGATTTCTTGTGGTCCCTTGCTACTTTCCATAAAGTATTGCTTTCCTGTGCATTGGCTGCAAACCTATCCTCTAGGTCTGCAATTCTGTCCTCATATTTATTCATCCTATTTTGCAATCCCCCGTTGGAGTTTCGAATCTCCTGAAACTCTGTTTGAAGCTGTTTAACAAGTTCCTTTGCTTTTGTAATCTGAGATTCTAGCATGTTCCTCACTAGTAGCATTATTGATCATATCTCCCACTATGGACAGCATCATTGTTTTTATCTCAGAGATTATTTCTGATTGCCATTTGATTAGATCTTCTTTTGTTCCTGTGTCAGAGAGTCCTGGTGATTGAGCCTCGGTTTGCTCCCTTTATCCTGGATTCCTCTGTGGAGATGACCTTGTATCTGGGCTTTTGAATTTTTTCTCATTTCTATTTCTTTGTCCTTGCCGATGTTATTGGTTTAATTCCTTTTGTGCTGTCTAGGCAATGTTTGCTGCAAGTCCCTTTCTTCCTAATATTTGGAACCCTTCTGAGATGGATCTTTCCTGGGATGTCCTTCTAAGGTCTGGAATGGTCCTTATACAGTCTCAGTTCTGGCACACCATGAAAGATACTAAAGAAGACAATCAAATCACCTTAGTTGAAATAACATCTTGAACATCCTCAACCATATCTCACACAGCACAGTTAAGGATAAACTGTGACTGTCATTATTCTGATACCTTTAACCTCATGAATTAGAGCTGTGACCGTATGCCTAGATTTAGAACTAACCACCAGTATGTTTGCAACATTTGGCCCTGCAATATAGCAGCATCACCATTTGGGAATTGAGGGTTACCAGGGAGTTGGGGGGATAGACAGATAAACGGAGAGGAGAGAGTAAAGATAGTATTAGAAGGTATATAGATATCACAGAAATCCCGGGAGGCTGATAGGAGCTAGAGGAAAAGAGAGACAGAAGGGACAAATTCAAAACAGAACAGACTAACAGCATCAGGACAACTAGCAACTGTAGTCACTCACCTATAGCTGGAAAGAGAAATAGAGAGTAGGGAGGACCAACCACACCAGCTTCAAGCATCTGATACTGAGTGGAGGAAGAGAGAGGATGAAGAAATAAAGGAAGAGTAGAGGTATCCAGTAGCAATAAGCATTCAGGAAATCATTTTCCCAGTCCTGTAACAATAAGAGTGGTTGAGATAGGCAACAACATGAAACTGGGCAGACTGAACGACATGAATAGAGAAGTGAAGAATGTAAGAGAAGACAGAACATCGAAAAAGAGGGGCAAATGAAGAAAGAGAAGAGGAAAAGATGTGAAAAAAGAAGGGAAAACTCCAGTACCAAAAGGCCTTTCCAAGTGTGAGCCTGCTATCTCTCCTAGAAAATGTGGGCAGTAGCCCACAGATTGAGTTCATCACAGGAAAATAACTACAGTCCACTATAGAACAGTCTGGCTTATGGCCACAGTAACTGAATTTACCTCACCTCCTGCAGGGTTGAATGTACAGCTGAAGTGAATCCAGGATCCTGTAGGTGGCGCTGGCCCCAGAAACTCACCAATGGTTGTCTTCACTCTCCCAGTAGATGCCCCTTCAGTATGGCTGACAGGAAGCTGGAAGGCAGGAATCTGATGAGTGATCCAGTGGACAAGATGGCGGAACTGAGAGGAGGCGGTGTGGTCATCCTGCAGCTGGTGCTTGTCAGGGAAGACTCCCTTTTCAATGCAGCATCAGAGTTGGCACAGTGATCTTCAGTCTGCAGGTGGTGGGTAGGACTTCCTTGCTTGCCTGGCCCAGATCCTCTTTCTTTTGACTGGCGCCGACCCTCTGTCCTCAATGGTAGTGGGCTCCCCTTCAGGATAGAGGTCAGGGAGCTGGAACACGAGGACGTGATGCTGCGATCTGGAGGACGAAAAGCTGGATCTGTGGGGCCATGGTGGTGTGATGATCATGTGGCTGATGCTCCTACCAGGGCCACCTTGGAGATGTAGCCTCCACTCAGGTGCTTAGATTTTTGGTCCCCTGGGGTGTTGGGCAGGGCTTCCTTGCTGTACTGGTGCTGGACCTCCCGCCCCTGTAAGCTCAGCACTCTGCATAACTGAGACAGGAGGATCCCAAGTTAGAGGACAGTCTGCACAACTTAACAATTTAGTAAAACCCCGAATTTGGGTCAATCAATTCAGTGTCTTAACAGGTGTTGGAAAGAGGGAAGTAGACAGAGAGCTCATTCCTGCTTCTCTGCTCTTCTTTTGCCTGCTGATGAACACACCTCTACTGATGAGCAGGTGGTCACCTCTGGGCTTGGCCATGTTGGCACAAGTCTGTCCTGCAGCATCTAACCGTGTATTTCTTGTGTGTATACTCCATGTATGTCTTTGTATGTGCAAGTGTTGGTTTGTAATGTTCAGATGAAGAAAAAGTTTTATTTTGCAAATCAAGCTGCTCTTTACAAAGGAAGTGTTCAGTGCAGCCCCATTTGTAATGGATACCACCCTGAGCTACCTATAACTTCATAAAATGACTTTTTGTATTAAAAGTGTGACTCTGCCTATTAGCCTACCCTGGATTGCCTGAAGAGCCAGCAGTAGTTGGCATGTGGGAAAGGAACAGGTCCCCTCACTGGTCACAGAGGACGTTTCAACCGTGTGTGACACTGTGACATCTTTGATGTCAAGACAATAGTACGGCTAAAAGGAGCATGACTGTAGAAACTTCTGTAGAGTCAAAAATTAATCAGTGGTGAAAAACCACAGATTTCTCATTCATCTACACGCTGTTACTGCCACAGTGCATCGTTCCTTTTTTGTCAGGACCATGCTCTTGCTGGTGCTCTGCACTACACCATTGCCTGAAGTATCATGTAGCACTTCAAGAAGTTGTGTTCAATAGTGACAGGCTCAAGGGGACGTTTCCTTGCTGATAAGAGCTCAGACCACCCTGGGTTCCCCATTTGTAGAGCAATGATCTTGTCTTATCTTTTATCTTGCCACTGCACCCTTGGTCAGATGACTGGAGTAGGATCAGTCTCCACCATCAATTTCGTTTCGATCTGTTTGAGATAGAGTTTCATTGTGTGATAGTCCAGTCTGGCCTTGAACTGATAAAGCAGCCAAGACTGTCCTCAAACTCAGGCATGCTCCAGCCTCAGTCTTCAAAATGTTAAGATTACAAGTGTGATCATCACACCCAACCCGAGTTTTTCTTAAGAGCAGTTGCTAGAAAACTTAAACCAAACACCTCATTTAAAAAATCTAAGGATGGCTTACTTTTAAATCCCCACCATTAGAGTTGGACTCAGGAGTATTGTTTTTAAGGAAGATGATTCCCTGGGACTCCAGTCTGTATTGCATGGGGGAGGGAAGGAGCTAATAGCTACACATTCCTAGAACTCCAATGTGAACTAAGCCAAGCCAGGGGACCTTCTATTGAGGGTGGTAGAGCTGTACAAATTGTTATGCAACCTGGTGAATTTCACTGTTCTTGTTTTCATATACACTCTTCAAAAATCTTTTGTTTGGTGAAAAAGAGGGCAAAGGAATAGCGCTGAGATTTAATATTGAATTCTCAGTATCCTTTTAGTTTCTGTTTTTTCATAATTGCTGAAGTCATGGAAAAGAAAATGCATCTTGTAAAAGTTTACTATATTCAATTATTATTGTTTAATTCAGTCAAAACATAGTAAAATATATCATTATAACCACTTCTGCTAACTTCATTATGCCTTGTGTAACCTTGCATAGGGACGGGAAAAGATGATACCTTTCCTGAAGATGTTCCCATAATGAAGGAAAATTAAGGAGAAAACCTAACAGATTTGTGTAATGGAGTTGTACATGACACAGGAACCCTCAAAAATGAAGTCTCTAAGGCTCAGTGGGAAAATCTACATTTTGTGGCTTGTGTTGGGAGAGAGGAGTTGTAGTTTAGCCATGTCAGGGAAGAGGAAGTCTGGTTTCTGTGATGTGCTTCAGAAGAGAAATGGGGGCAGAGGGCAGGCTGGCAAGAAGTTCTCAGAGAAACCTTGCATCTGAGGAACTGCTTCAATTCAAAGCACTCAGCACATCAAGGCGATTTGCTTTCGGCCACACAACATCCAAGCGCGGGTCCCCACACTTGCATAAATGGCCATGGCCTCCTACTATCCAATTCTGTAGTGTATTCGACTTGGCCAAATATTGTATTGAGGATGTGTTTGTTTTGCAGTGTGGGGCAGGAAGCCAGAGTCTCATGGATACTAGGACAAGTACTCTGTCCTTGAACTATACTCCCATCCCTGCTGAATTTCTTTTGATTTTGAGACAGTGCCTCACAAACTTGTGCAGTCAGACTTCCTATTTGCTATCCTCCTGCCTCAGCTTCCCAAGTAGCTGGGATTATAGGTGTGCACCACACACCCAGCCCTTATGTATAGGGTTTTACTTGTCAGTACTGAGTCAAACCAATGTCCTGTATGTTACGTTGCCTTTGTGAAGAGGGTACTTGGCTGGAAGCAGGACTAGGAATGATTTAAGAACAAAAATCTCATTTTGAGAAACAAAATGCCATATAGCATGAGAGACTAACTTAATCCTCCAAAGACAGCCAAGGAAAAAGTATTACCTAAAATAATAGGTAGCTGTGATTGTTGACAGTGAGGTCAGCATATACAGCTCAGTCCGTAAATGTTTCCACAAAGATATTTATTCGATGACATACTAAAAATACAGTTTAATAAATTGAACATAGAACACTTTCATAGAAAATGGAAACTCGTCACAAAGGTAGAAATACAGAGCTGATAAAGCAATATTTGACAGGATTTGTCCAGAAGAACTCAAAAGAGTCAACCCTTGTACTGGCAGAATTAGGGCGTCTGGTCCGTGTGACATGAGTTGTTTCATAAATCTCTCCAGCTCATCCAGAAAGAGCCCATAAGGCTACTCGCCTTTCTGTAATCTCATCTCCTGGTCCTCATAGAGCCTTATGGTAGCTACTTTATCCGCATCATGACCACACTGTGTGACTAGAACAAAGGGAGTGTGTCAGAGAAACAGAAAAGTGTCCAGAACTAAACCACGTGAGATGAAATTGTAAGAATCTCGTAATACTGGCATTTCTAAGTGGCAGGAATATAAGGACTTACTCAAGCAATACTTCTGAGAAAATTGGTGGTCCATTCGGGGAAAAATTACAATCGAGATGTCTCTGATCAAGTAAGAAATATCTTTTTGGGGGTAAAAAGAACCCAAACAGTCGCTGTGTATAGATATAATTGTGTCAGACAATACAGTTACAACGAGGCTAGTTTTCCAGATGGCAGATGACTTTAGAATGTGGACTCAGGCACCTCCCTGGTTGGGAAAAACCTCAAAGAACTCCACTGGGCCACAGGGTCTGACTGTCACGACATACACAGGACAGAAGTGAACCGCAGGGAAGCCTGGACTGGCTGCTGCTCCCTATTTGCCATCTATGAACACAGTGTAAACAGTTGTCCATCTGTGTTTGACCAGGCTGGTTCCAGATATCTGTTAAACACCTTCTCCCATGTTTCAGTCATTTTTTAAAAGAGCTAGTTGACGTCAAATTTAGTTGGGTTTAACAATTACATATTTCAAAAAATTGAGGAGACAATTGGGACGTAGCTCAGTGGTATAGCATCTGCCGGGGCAGTCCAAGGTCCTGAGTTTGATATCAGGTTCCACTGAATCAAGCAATCAATCAATCAATCTGTGAGGATATGGAAATTAATCCCTCAGATGTATGATTGCTGATACAAAATCCGTTTATTTCATTTTTATTTCTCAGTGTACAGAAAAGGATAAGAGTCCCCTTTCACCCTTGAATGTTCTTTGGGTGAGCTATAAATTAAATTGACATAGAAGAAACCAAAGGGAACACTCACAGTTAATTATACAAATATGTGAGGAAAACTCACACCAATATGAGACCTGAAGGGGACCTGTGAAGGGAAGATACAGAAAGGTGAAGAGGCTGAGGCTTTGGAGGTGAGTGGAAATGCAGACATATTCTAGGCTGATGAGGAAATCTACAGAAAGATGAAGCTGAGGTGATGGAGGGGAGGGGAGGTGAAGACTCCTTCTAGGCAGATAAGGAAAGCTACAGAAAGATAAAGGAGCTGAGATTTTGGAGGGCAGGGCTGTGAAGACATATTCTAAGCAACTGAGAAACCTCTGGTGACTCATTGCCTTGTCATGCAGATTAACCCCTCAGATGATGAGACTCATCTCCCTGTGGCCCTCTTCCCCATACAGACGGCTTCAGTGGTAACTGTTCCCTTTATAGATGAGATTCCTGGAGCGGGAGGAATGGTTCAGGTGCAGAGCCCTTGTTTGCCATGTGTAAGGCCTTGTGTTTCATCCCTTCCCCCACAAGGAAAAACAGCAGCATGCAGTGTGGATATCATTTTTTTTTTTTTTACAAAAGGACAGTTTTTCAGAGCTACTCTTTTTTCTAGAGTTTTTCAAATAACTTACAAATAGTCCATATACTAGTCAGTATTTCAAGCTGGCGTTTCCAAAGTCCTAATGTTAGCAATAAAGAGAAACAGGTTTTCTTTATTTATCTTTTCCTTTTCTCACTAGCGATCCAACTGAGGACTCTGCACTTGTGCAGCAGGTGCCAAAACCACTGAGCTAAATTTCCTGTCCTAATAACAGATTATAAAATGATGCATTTTATAATGTCATACAAATGTTAAGCTCACCAAAGCAAAATTAACAAAAAATATGTAAGAGTTTTACAGAGAAATATCTACTTCTTTATTTAGAGACCTCAAAGAAAGCCTAGTTAAATAGGTAGATACCATGGTTACAAAGCACACAATACATAGCTATATGAAAGCTTTTTTCCAATTAACCTGAGATTCAATGCAGTTCTAATCAAAATTTCAAACAAGAAGCTAACTCTGAGTAGCGCCGGGTTATCACTTCCTACTGTCTACGTGTGGCTGCTGCAGCAGTGTGCTAAGCACTTTCTCAGAGGTACTAGCAGCATACCCACAGTGGGCGCATCAATCCTGTCTCTCTGAAGAAGAGGCATTTCTCATCTCCCCTTGTAAGTATGAGGTGTGTGTCATTGTGAGACAATGGCAAAGGAGCAGGTTATGTGCATGATGTGACTCGGCTGAGAGCATGAGAAGGAGGTACTGCAGTGTGCAGATCCCCAAAGGTACTGTGACCCATCATCACCCCGTCTCTGACACTGAGATCTCTCTGAGGGATGAACCCTGAGCTTCTCCTCTGTGGTGATCGTGCTGACTTGGTAAAGGTCTGGGTGGGTTCTGGGTCCGGGTCATAGAAGTTGTTGAACACAGATCTGCAGGGAGGAACCTGCTAGAAGTGGGCAACTGTACTGCTGCTTTCTGGGTGGACACGGAAATATCTGTCCTGCCTGTGCCCCTCACCCCGACAGTGGGGCTCCTTCTTCATCCAGCCCTTTGCTCTGTGGGAATCATTGCTGTCCCTGTTCTTCTTGAGATTCCAGGCAGTAAAATTGTGCTTGGTTTTGTAATGTGGATGACGATGTGGGCCAAAGAGGAGCAGCTAAGCTCAGGCCACCGCAGGAGCCGTTGCCAGGGTTCTTGGGCTTCACTCAGTGCCTGAACAGTCACTTCGTGTGGGACTGGATTGTCCAAGACTGCGTTGACAAGGGCAATTTGTTAACTGTGGTGCAACTTTACTAAATTTTACTGGCTTGACCAGAAAATAAAACCACTACACGCCCCAAGAAGTTCAATAAATATTTATATTTAAGAATTGGGGGAAAAACACAAAGATAGAAAAAGCAGTTCCACTTTTTCACTCACCGTGTCATAACCAGAAAAACATACTACAGGAACAGGATGACCACTGAGTGGAATCTTGGGAACAATTTGAAAAGAAGAAGATGGGGGAGAAGGAGGAAGAAGAAAATGAGGAGGAGGAGGAGGAGCAGGGAAAGGAGAAGGAGAAAAGAAGAAGGAGGAGAAGGAGAAGAGGAGGAAGAGAAAGAGTTGCACCTTTACCATTCAGCATGCCATCACAGGAAAATCAACACGTGAACAGCACTGCAGCTGATGCAGGGCAGATCGGAGCAGTCTCTCATCGGGCCGAGGAGAGGCTATGCTTCTGCACTCCGTATTTATCCTTACATTAGACAAAAGCCCCACCAAGGCAAAAGGCAGACATGGTCGTTGTAACTGGGTGTGCACAGTCGCAGCTTTGGCCAGCTCCCAGGGCCAGACACATTATTTTGAGAAATTTCTCGTGTTCTTGATAATAACACACTCTGCTTCCATCTTCCCTAATGATCTGAAGTTTGTGCCCTTTGGGTCTGTATTCCTGAGGCAGGGGCCAGCTTCTCCCAGGAAGACTGAAGCAGGTAAGTCTGGTGCCAGGAATTATCTACACCAACATTTGTTGCTCTAAGACTCAGTTGCCGGTCTGCTTTCCTAGCCTGCTTAGCACAAAGGTTTGCCTGCTTAGCAGAGAGGTTTTTCTGTACAAAGCCTGTTAACTCCTTCTTTTACTTTTCTCCTTGAAACACCTATCCCACACACTCGCACATTTTGTGATTCCAAGAGCTCCCAACTTATTTGTTTGGCTTTCTTGATTTTATTGGTACATTATATATACACATCATGATCACAGCCAACGTTGAGAATTAGGACTAGTATACGACACGAGTTAATTCTCATTTTTTCCATTCCCCTACACACTCTATAATCCTCCTGCCTCCTATATACATATGCTTTGTTTCCATTTTTTGCCATCATATTTTTTTCTTTCATCTCATTACTTACTGCCAGCCCCTTTTCCCCTTTGAATATATTCTATTTCACAATATCTATCACATATTGTAGAACTGATGTACATATTTAGAAAAGATATGGTATTTACATATTTCTGACCTATTTATTTCACTTATCAGTATGTCCTTAACGTATGTTCATTAGAGTATAGATGACTTAACTTATCATTCTTTATGGCAAAGTAATACTTCCTGTTACAAAAATACCTCAGTCCTGTTTATTCAGTCTCCAGTTGATGGACATTTGGGCTTTTCCCAAGACTTAGCCATAACTAAGGGAGTTTCTATAAACAGGAGTGCACATTTGTCTCTGTAAAGGAATCTTTCAGCTCTTTTGTGTATATATCTAGCAGGGGAATAGAAGGGGCAAATGAGACCTCTAATCCTAAGTTTTTTTAGCAATCTCCACAGTGGTTGCAGCAGTCTACATTTCCAACATTGGTGAAGAAGGGTTTATTGCTTGCTACAGCCTCCCCAGCATGTGTTGTGGGTTGATATTTTGAAAGCAGCCATTCTTCGTGGAATGAGATGAAACCTCAGTGTTGTTTCCATCTGTATCTCTCAAATGCCATGCTGAACATTTCTTCATATGATTTTTAGCAGCCTTTATTTCTTCTTCTGAAAAGTGTTTGTTAATTTCAGATGCCCATTTTTGAATTGAGTCTTTAAATTTGAGGGTCTGACTTTTTAAAAACTCTTTACATATTCTAGATAGTAGCCTTTTGTTTGAGGAAAGCTGGTAAATTTTTTTCCCATATTGGGCTGGAGAGTTAGCTCAGTGGTTCCAGCGCCTGTCTTGCAAGGGCAAAGGCCAGGGTTCAGTCCCCTGGCAACCACATACCACAGTGCTGGGGCATGGTGGCTCATGCCTGGAATCACAGCACTTGGGAGGCAAAGGCAGGAAGATTGCTGTGATGTGAGCTTGAGGCGGAGCTGAGGCCCCGCCTGAACTATAAAGCAACACCCTGTCTCAAAACTATTAAAAAATAAAAAATCATTTTTTCCCCTTATTGTTGGTTGTCTTTTCACTCTGTTGGCAATTTCTCTTGTTGTGTGGAAGTCCTTTAATAAGATGAGATCCCAATTGTGGATTCCTTCAGCTAGTCCTTGTACTGTAGAGGTTTTGTTCATAAAGTCTTTCCCTATGTTGATGTCTCCAAGAGTTCACCTATTTTGCAATAAGTTCAGTGTTTCTGTTTTAATATTTAGGTCTCTAGCCTACTTTGATTTTGGTTTGTTGGGTCCAGAAATCCCCACTCTGAAATAAGTTCAAACTCATATGAAAGTACAAAGGCATTTTATTAGCACAGCATGCGGTGGGTCTGCTGAACTAGGTCAGAGACCCCAAAATGGGGCAGGCTTGTCTCTTTAATAGTGTTTGCAGATTACATAGGTCTCTCTTTCCCTCCCCCTCCCTTCTTTCCTCCCCTTGTCCCCTCATGTGATTTATACTTTCAGAATTGTTTTTGTGGCATGTCAGCGGTTTTTCCCAGAACATAGGAAAAGAAATGAGGTTAGAGTCAGAGTGTACTAGGACTCAGGAGATGACTAGGACTTAGGGATCGGTGTTTACTAGGAAAACAAGGGCAATGTTTACTGTGGTTTTTAAGGGGACAAAGAGAGGAAGAGAACAACATAACAAAATGGAGTCTTGGGCTACAAGATGGAGTCACTTAGGCCCTTCATTTCCCCCTCTAGTCGTAAATAATTAAACCCAATCCTGGGTTTCTTATTGTTCCGCTGGGCTATAATTGGACTTTAACACTACCATTTGTACAGTTGAGACACATTCTTTCACAAAGTTATTAATTCTATTAATAACACATGGTGCTATGATGGCTATAAGTAGTAAGATAAGTAAGGGCCCTATAATAGCAGAAATTAGAGTAGTCAACCAAGGGGCATCATTAAACAAGGATTCATACCAACTCTGTGCCTCTTTCGAACAAAAGCCATTGAGACCTTTACTACTCCAGAGTAGTTTACATAAAAATAGCATTCCTCATGTAGAGCAGCACAGAGCCCTCCTTGTTGGAGGAATAGAAGGTCTAATCCTCTGCTGTTCTGTAATGCTATTTCTGCTCAGGATGACAAAGACTCTTGTAGGTGGGATATAGATTGTTCTAAAGTGGCAATACCAACATCTATAACCATCCGAAGGGACTGATAATTTTTATCTTGTAGCACCAGAGCTGCTGAGCCAGTTCCAATTGCTCCAGCTGCTCCTAACCCCAAGAGGGTGGATAGAAGAACTGCTGTTATAATTTCTCTTTTTTTCCTGTTGTTTCCTGATGGCTACTAGCTCAGAGTCGGTTAGATAAGTAATACGGGGAACTAACTGGACTAAGATACAGAAATCAGCGGTGGTCCTAAGAATTTCAGCATGAATGCAAGGGGTGAGGCCCGAGGAGCACGCCCACCAGGTATTTAAGGGAGGCAAGAGGTATCCATGTTCACTAACATTTCTAACAATAGTAGTGCAGGGCAGGTGTACCTTGGAAGGAACGTTTCCTACACATAGCCCTTCTGTTCCTTTTAGTTGTTGGAGAGTTACTCGAGCCGCTGTTTCTTGTTGCCAGTGGCAGTCACCAGGCTTGTCGCTAAGAGAATAGTTTCCATCTAGGGTTATACCTTCATAATAAGGGGGCTGTACATCGAGACACAATCAGCAGCTTTCAGTCAGGGTAGGTCGAGTGGCATTCAATACTGAAAAAGAGGCTTTGACTAATCTCAGTGGTCCAGAGGCTACTGAGTGAATTACAGAAAGCTTGCATGTGGGGCTATCTGTTGCTTCCGTCTTACTGACAAGAGCCGTAGAGGTTCCTTTAGGAGGGGCAGCTGTAGTAGCGTTAGGTAGTAAGGCAGCTAGCACCTTGTTGGGTCCCATAGCCATTAGAGGTAGCTGATGAGTTTCTCTCTGAATTGTAAACAGCATTCTTGGATGCCTAGAAATATGTAGTCTGACCTCCCACGTTTTCCCTGTTTCCCAATCTGTTTGCTGTTTCCCTTTCTCTGTAAACCTAATGAGTATAGCGTTACATTTACCTGTACAGGGCCCACATTCTCCATTGCCTGTGGGCCCTGGGTTGTCTTTTCCACAATACTAAAGCCCAGATCCCATGCCATCTAGGGCCCTTTTAACATCTATAAGGTCAGTTCAAATAGGTGGCTCCCATGACATTTGTCCTGTGGATTCACAGTCCCAATCCTTGCAATAATAATCAGTGGTGTCTCCCCATTTTTCTCCCTGCTCAACAGAACGAGAATGACCAGGACAAATGTAGAAGGGTACCTTTCTAGTATTTCTGCGGTTCTGTGCAGTATGGCACCTATATTCCAGACCTGGGTTATAATGTTTACAGCTTTCTGGGTATTCTCTGCAACCACTTGGTTCCCAAGTTCCAGCCTCCAGATCACACAAGTCAGTATACAAATCTGGGAACCAAATTCCTGGGGCGAGGAGGTCCTCTTTCGATATGGCATATACCTTTTCTCCTGCTGGGTTGTAAATTGACCAAGTTACATTCGGGGGCCTGTGAGGATTTCCTGTTACAGAGGCTGGGATAGAAGCAATTAAGCAAAGAAGTATAATAGTCACTACCCAATGTTTGGGTTCACCACAGTGGGAGCATTGCCGGTCTGCACAGTCTCTCCTAGGGGAGCTGTCCTTGTGAGGAGGACGGGGATTCCTCCCATTCAATTGGGGTGCACTCACTCGGGGCTTCGCATGAGCTTCAGCTTGAGCGGGTCTTCGGAGGTCAGCTGGTGTATCACCCATAGCTACTCAGTGTTGTCCGGTGGTGCAGGCTTTACGTGGGAGTGATGGATCCAAGCTGGGATGCCCTCTACCTTCACTGCTCATGGCGAAATGAGAACCACTGTGTAGGGCCCTTTCCAGCGGGGCTCCAATGTTTTCACCCGGTATCTCTTTACTAGTTTCAAATCTCCAGGCTGGAAAGCATGTGGGTCTGAGAACAGCATGGCTTTATAGAGGGGTTTCGCCTGTTCAGCGAACCCAGTGACCCAAAGTCTGCAGAACCCCACTGAGCCAAGAAATTCTCTTACCTCGCATCTTGGTGGGGTTGGAATCTTAAGGATGGTGTCCTTCCGGCTGGATGAGAGTTGTCTCTTTCCTCGGGAGATGACGTACCCCAAGTAGCTGATTTCTGTCTGATGTTGTTGTGCCTTCTTCTGGGACACTCGATATTCCAGGCATCCCAGATTGTGTAAGAGTCCCTCTGTGGCTAGTTGGCATTCTTCTAGGGTAGCTGCTGCAACCAATAAGTCGCCTACATATTCCAACAGGGCTATGGATGGGTCTTTGGCCCAGTACTCACCCAAATCTTCATGTAGGGCTTCATCAAAAATAGTAGGAGAGTTCTTGAAGTCTTGTGGGAGCCTAGTCCACGTCAATTGTCCACTGAATCCTGCCTCTGGGTCCGACCACTCAAATGCAAAAAGGGGCTGGCTTTTTGGTGCCAGGAGTAAGCAAGAGAAGGTGTCTTTTAAGTCCAACAGCGTAAAATACTGTTTATCTGGAGAGAGAGAGCTTAGCAAGGCATATAGGTTAGGTACTGTAGGATGGATGTCTTCTACTCTCTTATTTACTTCTCTTAGATCTTGAACTGGTCTGTAATCATCTGAGTTAGGCTTTCTTACCAGGAGCAAAGGAGTGTTCCATGGAGACTGACAAGGCACTAAGATTCCAGATTCCCTTAGTCTCCTTATATGTGGGGTAATGCCTTTCTTTGCTTCGAGAGGCATTGGGTGTTGCCTCAAATGGGCTGGCTGTGCCCCTACTAAAAGCTAGACTATTATTGGGGCCCGATATGCTGCTAGTCCCGGCCCATTGGTTTCAGCCCAAACCTCAGGAATAACTTTAGTCCATCTTTCAAACAATTTTCCTTGGATTTTTTTGTTTTTTAAAAATCTTTTAGGACTAGATTCTCAGTAAACATCCTATATTCTTCTTTTAAGGTTAAGGTTAAGACTTGTAGGGGATCTTCACCTGCATCAGTAACAGAAGTTCCTCCTTCTCCAAAATATATTTGAGCTCCCACTTTGGTTAGTAAATCTCATCCCAACAGAGGATAGGGGCAATTGGAAATCACCAGAAACGAGTGGGTCACCTGGTGTTTCCCCAAGTTTACAATCCTTTTGGAAGTCCAATTAGAGTTGTTGGTGCCTGTGACCCCTTGTACCCATGTTGTTCTTTTTGATAATACCCAAGGGGGTGCTGCAGGACTGAATGTTGCTCTCTGGTGTCCACGTGGAAATTTACCGGTTTCCCCTCCACCTTCATAGTTACCCAATCCTCGGGGAGGGGTTCCAGACCCCGACTATCCTAGCCACTTACTTCCCCGAGTTCTAACACTTCAGGCCTCTTCTGTTCTTTTTCTCTCTTTTTGGGACAGTCCTTTCTCCAGTGACCAGTTTCTTTACAGTAAGCACATTGATTGGGGCCCATCTCACGCCTGTTTCGGTTGTTTCTTTGGCTAGTTCCTCTCTTGGCTAATTTTTCCAGTCCCTGAGTTCTATTTTTCCCTTTAGCTGTATGCACCAGGATCACCTTCACTAATCCCTTCACTTGCATGTCTTCTGGTGAGTCTCAGTTATTGTAGACTTTGTCAGCTACAGCTATCAACTCTGTCAGCTGCTTTCCTTCAAATCCCTCTAGTTTCTGTAGCTTTTTTCTGATATCTGGGGCAGACAGACTCACAAAGGCCATACTAACAGCTAACTGGTTATTCTTTGCTAGTGGGTCAAGCAGGGTGTAAGTACGATAGGCTTCCAGCAACCTTGCTAAGAAGGCACTAAGTGATTCATCTATTTCCTGTATAACCAGGCTTACCTTAGACAAATTTGTTGGGCGTTTTACTGCTGCCCAGAGGCCATCCACTAGAGTCTGGCTGTAGACTGTGAGCCTGTCCTTACCTTCTCCTGTGTTAGGGTTCCAATCTGGTCTCTGAAGAGGGAAACTTTCATCTATCAGTTGTGGTATAGTGGTTAGCTGCCCATTTGGTCCTTTGACTAATTTTCGAGCTTCATTAATTATGTGCTCTCATTCCTCAGTGCTAAAGAGGATTTGCAGGAGCTGCTGACAATCATCCCACGTCGGCTGGTGGGTGAACAAGACAGACTCAACCAAATTAGTCAGAGCCGTGGGTTTTTCTGAGAACAAAGGGTTTTGGAATTTTCAATTATAAAGGTCATTAGAGAGGAAAGGCCAATGAACCAACTGAGGGTTCCCGTGATCTGGAGGCCCTGCAGCCTGGAGAGGTAAGGCTAGAGTAGAGTCAGAGCTGCGAGAGTCAGTCATTATCACAGCTGACAGCTCCAGCGGAAGTGACCTGAGGAGAGGGTGGAGCGGGCTGAGGAACGGGGCCAAAAAGGGCTGAGGAGCGGGTTGAGGAGTGGGCTGAGAAGCGGGCCCCGGGGCGGGCTGAGGAGCCAGCCCAAGGGCAGATTGAGTAGCGGGCTGAGGAGCGGGCACCGGGGTGGACTGAGAAGCTGGCTGAGGAGCGCTAAAGGGGGGGGGGGGAGCTGAGGAGCGGACTGAGGGGTGGGCTGAAGGAGAGGCTGAGGGACGGGCTGAGGAGCAGGCTGAGGAGCAGAACGAGGAGCGGGCTGAGGAGCGGACTGAGGAGCGCGCTGAGGAGCGGGGTGAGGAGCGCACTGAGCCGCGGGCTTAGGGATGGGCTGAGGAGCCGGCTGAGGTATGGGCTGAGGGGGTGCTCAGTAGCGGGCTGAGGAGCAGAATGAGGAACGGGCTGAGGAGCAGGATTAGGAGCGGGCTGAGGAGCGGAGTTAGGAGCGGGGTGAGAAGCAGAATGAGTATCGGACTGAGGAGCGGGCTGAGGAGCCGCCTGAGGAGCGGGCTGAGGAGCAGAATGTGGAGCGGGCTGAGGGTCGGACTGAGGAGTGGGGTTGAGGAGCCGCCTAGCAGTGGGCGCCAGGGCGGTTTGCTGAGCAGGTTCAGGACCGATGTGAAGAGCGGGCAGAGGAACTGGCTGAGGAGGGGGCTGAGTTGCTGTGCAGAATGAACATATGGAAGGGGAGCCCAAATTTTTTCCTTCCCTGGTGGGGGCAGAAGTTGGTAAAGAGGCTCCCTCGAACTTCTTGTAGGAGACAAAAAGGCGTTATTCTTACGTCTGCTTTCCTCGGTTGCTTGTGTCTGGCTTGACGAGGAAGAAGAAGCCTGAGTTAGGGTCAGAATGAGCTTTGGTGAAATAAAAGGTTTTAGCCAAGTAGGGGGATCTTCTATAAGATTTAACCAGACTGTAATGTAGGGGACCTGGCCCCGGTGGCCAGGCGTCTCATACACAACATTTTTGACCCTATGGTAGTCTGCAAATCACAGGTTCCCTCTTTTGGCAACCCTACTTTGAATGTAGGCCATTCATTCCTGCCAAATTGAAACAATTTTTCTTTCCTTACATATAAACCTAGATCGGCGGCTGCCTTTTGTACGTCTTTGAAATGGTCTAATACCAAGGTTAATGGGGTCGTTTGTGTTTGACCCACTAAGCCGAATCCAAGAGCTGCAGCAAAACAAAGGAGAATACAAACAATAAAGATGTAGTGACAAGGGCGAACCCACAGACAACGAACAGAAAACCAAAGGTCCCTAGGAGGATCTCCACCGGACCGAGCAGAGGGGACCAAGAGAACAATGTTCTTTGTGACGAGGACGCCGTCCTCATAGAAGGGTCCTGAGACGTCTCTTACACACAAGGTTGAGAAGCTGTCCGGCACGTCTGCCCAGTTTCGCTCATCACTCAGATGATCTAGATCTTTTCCAAACAGATTCTGAAAAACAGAAAACCAGATGTGCACACAATTTTAAAACCAGACGTGCACACAACCCAAAGCAGAAAACCAGGCGTGCGCACAACTTACCGAGGGGCAAGGTTGACTGACAGTGCAGGGTGCCTTACGAGGGGACCTTTCTGGTAGTGGAGATCCCGGACAAGCCCCCAAAATGTTGGGTCCTGAAATCTCCACTCCGACATAAGTTCAAACTCATATGAAAGTACAAAGGCACTTTATTAGCACAGCACTCGGTGGGTCTGCTGAACTAGGTCAGAGACCCCCAAAATGGGGCAGGCTTGTCTCTTTAATAGTGTTTGCAGATTACATAGGTCTCTCTTTCCCTCCCCCTCCCTTCTTTCCTCCCCCTGTCCCCTCATGTGATTTATACTTTCAGAATTGTTTTTGCGGCATGTCAGCGGTTTTTCCCAGAACATAGGAAAAGAAATGAGGTTAGGGTCAAAGTGTACTAGGACTCAGGAGATGACTAGGACTTAGGGATCGGTGTTTACTAGGAAAACAAGGGCAATGTTTACTGTGGTTTTTAAGGGGACAAAGAGAGGAAGAGAACAACATAACAAATTAGAGTCTTGGGCTACAAGATGGAGTCACTTAGGCCCTTCAGGTTCAGTGCATGGTGAGAGAGATATGTCTGTTTTTAGTCTGTGGTAGGTTAAAGCCCAGTTTTTCCAGCACCATTTGTTAAAGAGGCTGTCTTTCCTCCATTTAGGTCATTTGGCTCCTTTGTCAAAATGAGGTGGCTTACTGTACCTGGAGTTGTTTCTGCATCTTGAAATGCATTTCACTGATCCTCAGGTCTCTTACTTTGCCAGTACTATGCTGTTTTAATCACA
>PVIR01023878.1:0-26703 GCA_004026965.1 Petromus typicus
AAAAAAAATCAAGCAATTATGTAAACACAGCCAGGTACAGTAGCTCACACATGTTACTTGGGAAGACAAGGCAGGAGCAATGTTTTTGAGATAGGGTAAGGTTGCACTAGAGTTCACATTGACTCTGAATTCACAATGTACCCAGGATGGCCTCAAATTCATGGCAATCCTCCTGCATCAGCCCCCTAAATGCTCGGATTACAGGCATGTACCATCACACCAGCATGGCAGGAGGATTTCAAGTTGGAAGACAGTCCGGCAACTCAGCAAGAACTTGTCTCAGAATAATACTTTAGAAAGGGCTGGCTACATAGCTTAGTTCTAGAGTACTTGTCTAGTATGTGTAACACCTTTGGTTCAAAATATAGTACCTATGCTAAATAAGCACACAAACAAACCTAATTTTAATTCTATTAATGTGGGAAGCAAAAAGAACAAAAGGAAGATAGAAGAAAGAAGTGAAAAAACAATAAAGGAATACAATCCAAGTAATTTAAGAGAAAAATTTAAGATATTAACTCTTCACTGTCATCCTGGGCAGAACTGGGCAAAAGGCTGTTAAATCCTCCATTCATTCTAAGTATATTTATTATAGTTAAATGGGGAACATAATTTTAAAGTTACCTTAGATTTATTACAGAACTGAATAAATACTGATAAATTTAAAGACCAAAATTCTCAAAGCGTAAGGGACATAAAAACAATTCAGAATATTCACAAAGAATCATGTAGGCATGAGCAAAATTCATGATAATACGTACATCCATTATACACACATGCTTATATCACAACTTTACCTGTTGAAAGGCTTGAGCGATGGCTAGGTAACTACATGATACTGTACTTGTCTGGCTTGTACAAGGGCCTGGATTCAATCCTCTAGTACCATCAAACAAAAACAAAAAACCCTCAACTAAAAGGATCAAGATGAGGAGGCAATGAGGACACTGACTTTTTGTAACTAACGCAGGGGTGCAGACAAGAGCCATGAACAAAGGGCTAAGGATTAGCTCTGTGGTTCCAACACCAACCTTCCAAGTACAAAGTCCAGAGTTGATCCCCAGTAACCACACACAACAATGCTGGGCGTGGTGATTCACGCCCACCAGCAATCAGTACCATATACCACAGTGCTGGGAGTGATGGCTCACACCTGTAATCCTAGCACTCAGAAGGCAGAGGCAGGAGGATTGCTGTGAGTTTGAGGCTCAGGGCCAGCCTGAACTACAAAGCAAGGCCTTGTCTCAAAAAAAAAAAAAAGAACTGTCAACTAATACATTTTGATGAGGATCTTAATAACATCTGTATTACCTCCCCCATGTGTGACTTCGTGCTTACGAAGCAAAGGAACACAATAATGAAACCTGGAAATGCCTTGGCCAAGTGATTGAAATTAACATTATAGGGAGCATCCAGTGGATACTACACAGCTCTAGAAGCTCTGTGCTGTTCTCAGGGTATCATGTCACTTAGGTAGTACTTCAGTCAAAGTACATAATCTCCATCTCATCTCATTTTGCCAGGAATTAGCTCAGTGCTTCAGCAACTGCCTTGGAGCATACAAAAGACCCTTGTTCCTTTGAGTGGGAGGTGTCAAATTATCAGTAGCATAAAAGATAAAGAAAGGTGGCAGAGGTCAGAAGGAAGATTGCTATGAGTATGAAGCCAGCATAAACTACAAAGCAAGACCCTGTCTCAAAACTAAAAACAGAAATGTGATGGAAATATTCCAGGAAAAGACAGATCTAAAGAGAAATAACTAAATATAGGACCTAATTTCAGATTGGAATTCCATATAGGAACTACCTGAAATTCTGAAAGAGATATATCAAGTCAAATGATAAGACAGGAATATGAACAAGTTTATGTCAATGTCCACTTATGAAATTCTTATCTATACAACAGTTATACAGTTACCTTGTTCTTTAAAAACACAATTTAAGTTCTAGGAAAATGTAGCACAGTATGTATAACTGACGATACACACCTCCAAACCCAACACTCTGAAGATGAAGACAGGAAGATCATAAATTCAAGCCTACCCTAGCCTGAGCAACTTAGCAAGACCCTATCACAAAATAAATACTAAAAAGGACTAAGGTTGTAGCTCACTCCAAAACTCCTGGGTTCGATTCCCAATATCCCCACCAAAAAGAGTAAGTGCAAGGCAGAAGAGAGGAGGGAGCAACAGGAGGGTTGGACAGAGGGAAGGAGAGAGAAGACGGGGGTAGAGAATAGAAGATGGCACAATTGAGTAGGCAAAGGATAGCTACGTGTTGTTTATACTATATCTGTTGTAAATACAAATGTAATTTCAAATTGTTTAATAAAAAAACTATTGAAAGTTATCTGCTACATTTAGAACATCAAGACAGATTGAGTACCTATTTTAAGGAATTAAGACATTTTAAAGGGAAACTGCAAAAGCTAGATCTAATGGCTTAGACAGATTTCCAAATAAAGAACCACTTCAAATGACACAGAAGGGACTTTGTAACTTACCTGTACAACTCCCAGTACTCCATCACGTGTTGGAGATCTAACGAATGCTCAGCAAGCACCCTACGACTGACCTTAAATCCCTGACCCAGTACTCTTCTGTTTTATTATGTTTTGTAAGCCAAGAAAAATGATATATTTAAGAAAATCTAATAAAATTACAAGTGGGCAGAAACAGTAGATAAGGAAGCAGTAAAGAGACATGGACAAACACATGCATGAAATTATGGGGTCTTGGCCTAGAAGAAACTAAAATTAGAAAAAGAAAGAACAAATGTGAAAGACAGGAAAGTAGCAAACCAGATAATGCCTATTTATTAAGCATACCAATAAAGAGAGGTATAATTCAAAGACACAGATTTCTAAACTAGCTAATCAAGAAAAATGATGATACGAGTAATACAAAGAAATTTAACTAGCTACGCAAAGCAAAATCACTCTTTCAGCTCTCAACTTCTTCTATTCTTATTTTTCCTATTTTGATGCAGTATTAAAAGCTAAAAAAGGAGTCTGTGAAATGTCACTTTTCAGCACAAGCATTATGGGAAAATTAGTCTTCATGCATCCAATAGTAAACATGAGCTTATACTGATTCACATTTTCACTAAATGCCCTTCAAATATCCACATACAGATTGTCTTAGTTCCCCCCTAAAAAATGTTTTTTAATCTACACATATATATACAAATATAAGCCCATGTCTCTGCTCAAATATTCCAATTACATTCACTCAACATGCATTCACTGAAGAGAAAAATACCAACCACAAAACATGTTTAAAATCATAAAGCAGCGAGTATTTTCAGAGAGCTGAAGTAAAAAAAAAAATTATAAGAGATCAAGTCAAAATAAAACAATTACCTGCTTAACCAGTAAAATGATGTTCAAGTAGAGTTTGTTTTTAATGGTCGCTGAGTCCACTGTTTAGCAAGTATTTTGAGCCTGAAGACAAAGAAAGAAGAGAAGGTGGTTGAATGTCATTGTCCTTTGGTCATACAAACATTAGTATCAATCAAACACAAATTAACTGTTCTCATCTCTCCATTCCCTGAACACAGGAAACAAAATCAAAGCTGCAGAATATAATGCTTCTTCCCAAGAATGTGAGAAATGCCTTATTTTGCCATCTGTCAATACTGCTGCCTAAAAAGAAGTCAGCCAGGACACACGCAAAACACAAGAGTTTATAAACCTGACAATGCCAAATGGAGTAGAAGACACTGCTCCAAGAAATAAAAAATAATCAAAATAGATAAGCTTTCTAAACTAGGAGATCTCCTCACAGATCCAAACTGAATGCTCAGGGAACAATCTAAGACATTAATATCCTGGTAGAAGCTAATGTTTAATATTCCAGGGCCCCCCAGGCTGGAGAGTTAGCTCAATGGTTCCGGCACCTATCTTGCAAGCGCAAGGACCCAGGTTCGATCCCCAGTAACCACATACCATACTGGGTGTGGAGACTCACGCCCAGCAGCAACCAGTACCACATATCACAGTGCCGGGCATGGTGGCTCACGCTTGTGATCCCAGCACTCGGGAGGCAGAGGCAGGAGGATTACTGCCATGTGAGTCTGAGGCTGAGCTCATGGCCAGCCTGAACCACAAAGCGAGACCCTGTCTCAAAAAACCAAAATAAAAAAATAAAAAAATTCCAGTCCCCCCCCCAAAAAAATGTATGTGTATGTGTGTGTGTGTGTGTGTGTGTGTGTGTGTATGTGTGTGTGAGTATCTACCATATGGAGAGAGAAATAAAGCAAACATGAAAGTGGGGAAATGCCAGAGATATTTTCTTGCACTATGTAAGAGGATACATTTTGGTCACCAAAATAAAGGATATTAATTGTTGAAATTAGAAGCAATTATTCAAAATTCTCAATAAATGAGCATATAAATAGCAGGCTTTTGCACAGAAAGGAGGAGCAGTTTCTGGTGTGATAAAGGAGCCCCAGGGCTAGGGATTTAGTCAGTAGTTCCAGCACCTGCCTGGCAAGCACAAAGTCCCAAGTTCCATCCCTGGTACCACACAGCACAATGCCAGGCCTGGCATCTCAGACCTGTAATCCCAGAACTCTGGAGGCAGATGCAGGAGGACTGCTGTGAGTTCCAGGCTCACCTGGGCTACACACTGAGTGAGGACCAGCTTGAATTACAAAGCAAAACCCTGTTTCAAAAAAAACCTTAAAAAAGAGGTGAGTCCCAAGGAACTTCACCTCTCCTTACAAATTTCCAAATATAACAATAAAGCCAACAATCTGAATACAATTTGATATATTCTAATATTACCTATATCAAAACAATTGAAACCGCCACAAGGTCTAAAGTTAATAAGCATTCATACTAAAATTGACAAGGCTGTTGGGACAAGGGACAGAAAGAAAAAGTATATGTTCATAAATTCCAAATAACAAACATTATAGCATATTCATTTGACAGGGAGTACACAGGAGACTGCCAACTACAAGCCAGCTATGTGGCTTGAATGGTTGTTGCACTTTTGAGACCCAAGGTAAAGGAAGGAAGGAACTCGTCACATGCAACTAGCAAAGGGGAAAGAAAAAACTCCAGGTAGCAGGATCAATGTCATATACCTGCATGCCTATACATAATTAGGCAACAATCCCAAGTTTATAACTGACATACATGCCAAAAGTAACTAATTGTATTTAGAACTTGGAATGCATCTTCCAATGTATAATAATACCATTAGCTTCTATGGTAACAGTTAAAGACTCAATCCCAAGCCAGGCATGGTGGCGCACGCCCAAAATCCTAGCTGTGCGGTGGGAGAGGCATGAGGACTGCCATGAGTTCAAGGCCAGCCTGAACTACAAAGCCAGACCCTGTCTTTAAAAAAAAAAAAAAAAGATTCAGCTCCCAGGTGAGGAACCTTGTCAACTTATGACTTCAACACCCTAATTTTTCCATCTGGAGGAAGGGAGTGCAAAAGTATAGTGTTCCATCAGGTTCCTGTGAGGCTTCCATGAAAATATACAAATTACTTACTAGTACCTACCAGATAAAATAAGCTATTACCAACAAGAGACTATCTGACACGTGAGAATATCCAAGCACATTGAAACAAAAATTTTTGGGTTTCTTTTTTTTTTTTTTGGAGACAGGGTCTCACTTTGTAGTTCAGGCTGGCCCTGAGCTCAGCCTCAAACTCACATCACAGCAATCCTCATGCTTCTGCCTCCCAATTGCTGGGATCACAGGCGTGAGCCACCACGCCAGGCACTGTGGTATGTGGTACTGGTTGCTGCTGGGCATGAATGTCCATGCCCAGTATTGTATGTGGTTACCCAGGAATCGAACCCGGGACCTTGTACTTGCAAAGACAGGCACCAGAACCACTGAGCTAAATACTCAGCCCTGAAAAAAAAAATTTTTAAGACAAAACACAATCATTAGTTTTTGTTTTTAAATGACTTCAATGTTTTTGAACTTGAATTTCTAAGCTGTCCTAATTATTTAAAGAAGATGAGGAAAGTGGCGGGGAGGTGGGAAAAAACTCCTAGAAAGAATTGGTTCTCACTATGTATCCCAGGTTGGCCTCAAACTCAAAGCCACCCTCCTGACTCAGCCTCCTAAAGGTGGGGTTAGAGGTATATGCCATCAAACTTGCCACTAAAAAGTTTTTGGGGCTTGATTTTAAACAAGGTTTCATCTCAGAAATGGTTCCTACATTGTCGCTGTTCTTTTTTAAGTGGGGAGAAGAGTAATTGCGGGGCAAGTAGCACCTAAGGAATAAGAGACATGGGGTAAAGAAAGGAACTCAGCCAGAAAATACCTAGGACCATATCAAATGATCCAAGTAACACTGTTGCCTAGTATAAAAGATCACTGAAAGAGCACCTAGGTTTATACCAAAGTATCATATAGCTGGTTTGATACTCTTTCTCAAATGATTATAGACCCTGTGAATTTGCATCCCTAAACTAAAGACATAGATCTCTCATTTATCCATGAAGGTGGACACTTTAAGAACTACAATATACTGGGATCCTATAAAGCGTAGAATTATTGGAAAACCTGCTAGTGAAGTCAAGCTTCTCTGGAACAGACTGTACAAAGACAACAACGACGTATTTCTTAGGATGCTTTTTATACCTGTAACAAAATTCTTACTCCTTTTTCATAATTTGGACTTTAGTAAGTTGTACATAAAAGAACCAAATCATACTGACACAAAAGCAGAATGTGGTATGTTCTCAAATATTAGTTACTTGAGAAGATATGGGGAGGTTAGCACTAACGGGTGACTGATGAGACCTAATGGGTGGGCAAGCTGACCTGAGTAATAGTTATCCTGCAATGTACTGCAATGAGGATGCAACTAAGAGTAAAGCAGGGGGCCAGGGATTTGGTTCAGTGGTTCTGGCACCTGTCCCACAAGCACAAGGTACCAAGTTTGACACTCGGGGCAGGTAAACAGACAGACACATTTCCTCATTCTCATTTCCTAATATCCAAAGAGAGATGAGTCTTTATGGAAACAGCTACTGCCCAGTAATCTTCAAAGCACTACAGAATAAGCCAGTTCACCAATTAATATTCAGGTTACTTTAATGTTGCAGAAGATATGTTAAATATACTGTTCCTTTCACAGCTGACATTAATTATCAAGTGATAAGTACATTATCCTTTGTGGAAATCACAATTTTACTTACAATAACACTCAAGTACAATCAAGGCCAGAGATTTAGTCTAGTGGTTCCAGAGCATCTGCCCGGCAAATGCCAGGTCCTGTGTTCAATTCCTGGTAACCACATACCACAATGCCAGGGATGGTGCCTCAGAAATGTAATCTCAGCATTAGATAGGCAGAGGAAGGAGGACTGCTCTGAGTTAGAAGCAGGCCTCGTCTACATAGTGAGTTCAGGGCCATCCTGAACTACAAAGCAAGACCCTGTCTTTTAAAAAAAAATAAAAATAAAAATCAAGTGCAATCAATCTGCAGATGTACTATGAGAAAAAGAACAGACAGGTGTACACAGTCTGTTGGGGGTGGGGGGTGTTCCAGGAATCAAACTTATGACCTTGTGCTTGTGAGGCAGGTCCCAGAACCACTGAGCTAAATCCTAGGCCCAGGGTGTGAATTTTAAATCATAGGAAAATTTAAATTATAAAATGCCAGGGCCGGGGATTTAGCTCAGTGGTTCCGGCGCCTGTCTTGCAAGCGCAAGGACCCAGGTTCAATTCCCGGGTAACCACATGCAATACTGGGTGTGCAGACTCATGCCCAGCAGCAATCAGTACCACATACCACAGTGCCGGGCATGATGGCTCACACTTGTAATCCCAGCACTCGGGAGGCAGAGGCAGGAGGATTGGTGCAATATGAGTTTGAGGCTGAGCTCAGGCCCAGCCTGAACTACAAAATGAGACTCTCAAAAAAATAAATAAATAAATAATTTTTTTAAAATAATAAAATGCCACTTTTTTGAAGTATATGCACTAAAATTCAGTAAACCACATTTTTAGTTATTTCTTACTCTACTCATGTACAGCCAAATAATTTAAAACTTATTTACTAGGCAGGAGAACATGGCAAGATATTGATTACAAAACTGAATGAAGAAAATACAAAACTGAATGAAGAAAAACTGGCTTTTTTCATAGAAAACTTTGGTTTTTGAGTCAGGGTCTTGCTATGTAGTCTAAGCCCCAGCCTTCAAGTTGGTAACTAGCCCATTCTTGGTAACTAGCCTATCATAGAAAGGAATCAAGAAAAACTGGCCTTTTTCATAGAAAACTTTAGTTCTTGAGTTCTGGGTCTTGCTATGTAGTCTAAGTCCCAGCCTTGAACTTGTTAAACTAGCCCATACTGACCTCCAACTTCTAATCCTCCTGGCTTTGTCCTCTCAAGTTAAACAGACATGTGTAACCACTACCAGTTCTACAAACTTTTAAAATATTGTAACATTTTTATAAAAGAAAAATGTTTACAATATAAGGACATTTAAAAAATTGATACTACTTAGTCACTCATCCTATATACTATATACAACCAAGCTCATTTATAATTTAACATCATTTAATAAATTATAATACATGATTAGTTCTCAGTGGAGTCAACCTGAAAATTTACAAATGATTCCATGAAAAAGCCACAGCCTCAGAAAACGTAGGGTTATTGTTTTTTGTTTTTGAGAAAAGGTCTCACTACATAGCCCAGTTTGGCCTAAAACTCACAACAATGAGCCTGCCTCAGCTTCCTGAGCAACGGGATTACAGCTGTATACCACCAAACCTGGCAAAAAAAACACATAGGTTTTATAGAGATTCTTTAAGGTTTATCGTTTTGTTTTGTTTTATTTTGTTTTGGGGGCTGTGGTATGGAGGATCAAATGTAGGACCTTACATGTGCAAGACAGGCACAACACCACTCAGCCAAATCTGTGGCTCCAAGATGAGCTTCCTGAGGTAACCTTGTACAAGTGATTTAATTTACTAGATGCCAGACACTGCACTTTCCCTTGGAAACAGCAGTAACTCATGGTTTCTGCTATTCATTAGTTAGGAAACAAGAGTAGATAAACTCTCCCTAATATTCATGAAAACAACATTCAGAGAGGAAGCACTCGTTGAGATTCAGTATGTCACAGTGGACTACAGCCCTGACACTACTGTATTATAGAAAGGAATGAAGAAAAACTGGCTTGTTTTCATAGAAAGCAAGATAATTCCAAAACCATTTATCTCAACCAAAAAAATTTAAATTAATGAAGTCAGAATGTGCAACTTCTTCAATTACTTCAAGTTAACAAAACCAAATGACACTTGAGTGTACAATAAAAGGCAAAAGAAAAAAAATTAAAACATGTAAAAATTACATGTGATATGGAAAACAAAGGAGGTAATTGAAAGTGAAAACTATTTTAAACTCAACATATCTAGGAAATTATGCCACATATTTTGCTTTCATGATGACATTACCCACTATTAAACAATAGCATTAAACAATTCTGTGCTTTTAAATTACCTTGGTTAAGAAGAAAACTAAACAATCCAGTTGACAGACCAGTTTATTAATAGGATCCATGTCTTGTCTGAGCTAAGTCAGTAATGACTCAGTTACAAATAGGCAGCCAGCAAGCAGCTTGCTAGTGCTTGCTCTGCCTCCCTCTTCCTCATCTCTTGGAAAAACTGCATGCAGTGCTGCACGATCTCACTCACAAAATAAATACAGGGAAGAAGGGAAGAAGACAGGAGGGTTGGGAGGGGAGGGGAGCCGTTCCACAAGAATTGCTACAGGGTCAAAAGTTTACAGTGGTTTCAATTTCACCTTTTAGCAGCCAATCAGCAAGCAGAGACAGCACGCTGACCCCTCAGGCTGCAAATGAACATTAACTCATTGGCTACCACGGTTACAAGTAGCTCTTTCCTTTATTTATTTTTTTTTTTAAGGGCAAAAAGCCGTGGAGAAGACAAGAAAATCTTAAATTCAAGGTGACAATTACATTTTAAACAGGTGTTTGAGGGGAAAAAAATGATGGAATAATTAGCCTTTTTCTCTTTGAAATCAGTCACTTTATCCTGTGTCAAACAAACCAATTGTTAATAGTATCAAGACAAAGAATGAATTTAAGCAGGATAAGGAGTCATTTCAACTTCCAAAAAGATGCAATTCTAGTAACTTCTGATAAAAGAATGCTGGCTTTCCAGCAAATGCTTTGAACACATTCCTATGGACTTGAACCACGGGATACGTGTGGCTGTCCTACTCGGTGTGACTATCCCATGCCACCCGAAGAAATAGTCATGCATGACAGACTAGCGCAAGCAACAAGTCATACAAACTACGACCCCTTTGTGAACATGTTAAAATAAACCTAGACAGTAAGATATTTAATTAAGGGGCTGGGGATTTAGCTCAGTGGTTGCAGCACCTGCCTTTCAAGTGCAAGGTCCTGGGTTCAATCCCAGGTAACCACCTACAACAACCAATGCTGCACATGGTGACAAACACCCACCCACCAGCAATCAGTACCACAGACCACAGTGTTTGGTGTGGAGGCTCACACCTGTAATTCTAGCAACCAGGAGACAAAGGCAGGAAGATAGCTAAGTTCTAAGCTGAAGTCAGGACTATCCTGAACTACAAAGTGAGATCCTGTCTCAACAGCAAAAAGATTTAAAGCATTAATACTCCAAATTTGTATCTGTAGATCCCCTAACTCTCCCCAGATTATCAATATAAGCGTGCAATGTGCCCATCTTTTCATACAGTGATCAACAGAAATGAAAGCACAACTCCTGATTAAAGTTCCTTTTTACCTATGTATTTCCTTTCCAAACACTTTTTAGTAACTAGGAGTAATCTCCAATACAAACAACTTGTGAGGAGACTCTTTCACAACAGGTAGAACTACACTTCTTTTACTTTCTTAGGTATACATTATCTCCAAATGCAGAAATCAATAAACAGCCAGGCATGATGGCTCACGCCTGTAATCCTAGCACTTGGGAGGCAGAAGCAGGAGGACTGCCTCAAGTTCAATGCCAGCCTGGGCTACATAGTAAATTCAGGGTCATCCTGAACTGCAAAGCGGAACACTGTCTCAAAAACCTTAAAAAGAGGGCCAGGGATTTAGCTCAGTGGTTCCAAGGCCTGTCTTGCAAGTTCAAGGACCTGGGTTCAATCCCCGGTTAACCACATACAATACTGGGGGGGTGTGGAGACTCACACCCAGCAGCAGTACCACATACCACAGTGTCAGGCGTGGTGGCTCATGCCTGTAATCCCAGTACTCAGGAGGCAGAGGCACGAGGATTGCTGTGATGTGAGTTTGAGGCTGAGCTTAGGGCCAGCCTGAACTACGAAAGCAAGACTCTATCTCAAAAAAAAAAGTGAAACGGCTATACTAAGCGCTCTATCAAAATGTTCAACTAAACCCGAAATTAGACAACAGTTAAATTGTAATTAGTAGTATTTCCTCCCTTGATTACAATGGTTGGTTGCATTTTAGCAGCCCTATTGATTTACATTTAACCTTCTATTTAGGAGGTCCTCCAGGTGTGTTGATACACCTATATCCCCAGCACTTGGAAATGTGAGGCAGGACGGTCATTGCGAATTCTAGAATACATACTAAGTTCAAGGTTACTCTGAACTATGTAATGAGATTCTGTCTTCACCAAAACAACCAAACAAAAAATCCTTACAAAACTCCAAAAACACCACCACTAAGAAAACAGTTTCATATAGGATATTATTATTCAAAACAGTAATAGACACCACACTTACTTCTGAAAAACTGAAAAGCATAACTGCTAAAGGGCTCCCAATATACTTCATAATGTACACTATGTATACCCATAGCAATTTAACATGAGTTGTTCATACTAATATGGGTTTCTTAATTCAGCATTAAACCAACTAATTTTCTAGTAAGAATTCCCAAACCCTGAAATTTAAGTGTATGCACATTTGGTGATGAAGTCTATGATTTTAAAATAGCTCGAGATTTTTTAAACACACATGTCTTCTATGTATCTTTCTACAAGATGGCTTCATTCTTAGAGAAAATGGATGCAGTAAAAATTCTACATCAAGTCAGCATGTTAGCAAGAAGCTTTTTTGTGTGTTCTGAATTTGATTAATACAAGCGAAGGTCACTTCCTGAAAGATGCCTACCACTGCAGCTGCAGGCAAACTAGGCTCCAGCGTAAGGCTGGGGGAAGGGAATGGGGGATGGCACTTATTAACACTCAGAGGATTCCATCTCCACAACAGCTATACAAGATGGAGAGAGATAGGAGTAGTGAGGGAGGTCAAGATTCTTGAGACACTAATTAAAATATTTCCATCCTTTAATATTTAAAAACAGAAATTAACTCAATGTAACAGTCATATATCCAAATTATATAAAAAGAATCCTCTGCTACAATAGTTAATGCTATATACAATAAGGCATTTAATGCTAGACACTGAAGTAAACTTAGCATTCAACACAATGCAATCTATTTGTTATGCAAAGCACCTACAAAAGAAGATACAAGTCCTTGAAGAAACAGAATCAGATGTAAATTTATTTTATCTAAAACCAAGCATTGTTTTAAGTTATAGGAGTAAAAATCCAAACTTTTACTGGAAAATATCTAATAAACTGTGCTCCAAAATTCAACTGAGTTCATCTAACCAGCATTAATGGAAACAGTATGCCTCTATAGTCTAATCAAACATCAAAAAAAAAAAAAGCTACCTTAGCAACTAGAAAAACTTCTCTCTTTGAACAATTAATAATTTTATTGAGCAGTTACTATGCACAATTAAGAAACTGTACTACATATTTTGCTTTCATCTTTCAAGTCTTATACACATTTCAACAAAGTGGATAAAACATTAGGCAGAGTTAAGAAACCTATGCTTTCGGACCCAGGGAGTTAGCTCAGTGATTCCAGCACCTGTCTTGCAAGCACAAGGACCAGGGTTCAATCCCCGGTAACCACATACCATACTGGGCGTGGAGACTCACGCCCAACAGCAACCAGTACCACATACCACAGTGCCGGGCATGGTGGCTCACGCCTGTAATCCCAGCACTTGGGAGGCAGAGGCAGGAGGAATGCTGTGATGTTGAGTCTGAGGCTGAGCTCAGGGCCAGCCTGAACCACAAAGTGAGACCCTGTCTCAAAAAAATCCTTAAAAAAAAAAAAAAAGAAACCTATGCTTTCCCTGTAGTTTTCTATATATAATTTCTAACAGATGGACTGATTGTCTCGTTTTTCTTATCAAATGAGAATTAGTCTTTCAAGATGATATCTGAGATAATCAGCAATAAACTATTTTTAATGGCTGTATAATAAACACAAACCCAATCATGTTTTTAAAACACTGTCATATTGCTGCTGGCATTTCTATTTCCTACATAAATATAATTTTGTCATCCCTTGTGTCCCTGATTTTTTTGCGACTGAAATTTAGCTCAGTACTTTTTGTGGGGTGTTTTTTGTTTTGTTTTGTTTTGTTTTGAGACAGGGTATTGCTTTTGAAGTTCAGACTGAACCTAAACTCACTATATGGCCCAGGCTAGCTTCAACTCATGGCAATCTTTCTGCCTCTGCCTCCTGAGTGCTGGGACTACAGGCGTGAGTCACCATGCCTTTTTTGGCTCAGTAATTTCAACAAACGGACTTTTTAAATCATGTTAGAAAAGGAAGGCAACCAAGTAAGAACATATTGTGGGAAGTCCGTAAACTGACACAATTTAGTCTGAATGTGGCTAAAAAAGGTACCCAGAAGAATTCAACAAGATCTCCTCATATAATGCTACAGTTTATATCTTAAGTGTCCCCCAAAGGTCCACATAGTAAAGGCTCGGTCACCTGCGTTTTACTGCACAGATGATAAAGTCTCTACAGGTAGGTCCTAGAGGAAAGTCTTCAGGTCACTGAGGATATGCCGTGTAGGGGACTGCTAATTGGCTCTTCCTTCTTCCTACTCTTTCACCTCTCCACCATGAAATGAGCAGTTGTGCTCCACAAGACAGCCAGTGACATTCAGCCTCAATAAACCAAAGGGACTCAAGTGATCATGGGCTGACCCCTCTACAACTGTACATCTATCTATATAAACCTTTCTCTCTGCAAGTTGATTATCTCAAGTAGTTGTTATATTAACAGAAAGCTAATACTTTAACAAGGGACAAACTCTACAGAATAAAATCTTGAGTGTGGAGATGCACATCTAGAATTCCAGCACTCAGGAGGCAAAAGCAGGAAGATCAACAGAAGTTCAAAGCCAGCCTACACTATATATATATATAGAGAGAGAGAGAGAGCGCAACTTCAATGCCAGCCTGCATTATATTTTGGGTGTTTTGTTTTTTTTGTTTTTTTTTTTAGGTTTTTGGAGACAGGGTCTCGCTTTGTGATTCAGGCTGGCCCTGAGCTCAGCCTCAAACTCACATCACAATCCTCCTGCCTCTGCCTCCCGAGTGCTGGGATTACAGGCGTGAGCCACCACGCCTGGCACTGTGGTATGTGGTACTGGTTGCTGCTGGGTGTGAGTCTCCACACCCAGTATTGTTATATGGTTACCGGGTAATCGAACCCGGGGTCCTTGCGCTTGCGAGACGGGTGCCGGAACCACTGAGCTAATTCCCCGGCCCCCTGGTGTTTGTTTTTTTTTTTTTTGAGAAAAGGTTATGCTGTGTCATTCAGGCTGGCCCTCAACTCACTATGTATGTAGCTAGCCCAAGCAAGCCTCAAACTCACAGCAATCCTCCTGTCTCTGCTTCCTGAGTGCTGGGATTACAGGTGTGAGCCACCACGCCCGTCAACAATAAAAAATTTTAAAAAGTAAAATTAAATGCATACATCTCCTCAAGAATCCTTAACCACATACAATACTGGGTGTGGAGACTCACGCCTAGCATCAATCAGTACCACATGCCGGGTGTGGTGGCTCACACCTGTAGTCCCAGCACTAGGGAGGCAGAGGCAGGAGGATTGCTGTGATGTGTTTGAGCCTGAGCTCAGGGCCAGCCTGAATCACAAAGCGAGACCCTGTCTCAAAATAAACTAAAAAAAACCCTCCCCATCTATGAGTGCAAGAGGGGAGGAGGGATATATCTATATACGAGCCGTAACACCCAGATTTTTAGAATGATGTGCATATAGTTTCCAAATGCAATCAGGAAGAAGACACCAATAGGTTGTGACTCACAGTTAGAACACTTGCTTAGCCTCTGAGAGGCCCTAAATTCTATCTTCAGCACCAAAAACTGAAGAGAAAGAGAGGCAGAAAAAAATGTGAACGAATTAATAAATGAATGGATGAATGAATATCACTAGAGACACCTATGTACTGTATCTTTTTCCTCCACTGCCATCCACTCCCCAGTGTGGTGCTTGCAAGTAAAAGAATGGTCAAATGTCAAACAGCAGGAGTCACAAAAAAAAGATTTTGGTGATCGATAATGTATAACACATTAAAGTGAAAAAGGACTTCCTTAAGTGTGACTTAAACTCCAAAAGCCTGAAGAGATTGAACATTTGAACTTTTTTTTTTTTTTTTTTTTTAGGTTTTTTTGAGACAGGGTCCCGCTTTGTGGTTCAGGCTGGCCCTCAGCTCAGCCTCCAACTCACATCACAATCCTCCTGCCTCTGCCTCCCGAGTGCTGGGATTACAGGCGTGAGCCACCACACCCGGCACTGTAGTATGTGGTACTGGTTGCTGCTGGGTGTGGGTCTCCACACCCAGTATTGTTATGTGGTTACCGGGAATCGAACCCGGGTCCTTGCACTTGCAAGACAGGCGCCGGAACCACTGAGCTAACTCCCCGGCCCCTGAACATTTGAACTTTTGAGGGAAGAGGAGGCTTGAGACAGGGTCTCACTCTATAATTCAGTTTGTCCTCAAACTCCAGGCAGTCCTCCAGGCTCCCAAGAAGACTGAGATTGCAGGGGTGTGGCATTACACCTGGCCTGAACACTCAAATAAAACTTTTATATATTTCACACACCATAACCAAAGTAAAACATTAACAGGCCTCGAAATAGTAAGATGTCTCCAAAAATACACACCTTTCATTTAAGGAAAAAAAAAAAAATAGTCGGGCCGGGGAGTTAGCTCAGTGGTTCCGGCGCCTGTCTCGCAAGCGCAAGAGCCCGGGTTCGATTCCCCGGTAACCACATAACAATACTGGGCGTGGAGACCCACACCCAGCAGCAACCAGTACCACATACCACAGTGCCGGGCGTGGTGGCTCACGCCTGTAATCCCAGCACTCGGGAGGCAGAGACAGGAGGATTGTGATGTGAGTTTGAGGCTGAGCTCAGGGCCAGTCTAAACCACAAAAGCGAGACCCTGTCTCACAAAACCTAAAAATAAATAAATAAATAATTTCTATACCATGTGCCTACTTCTATTTAAATGCTACTTAAAGGCATCAAAAGGAACATGCAAGTTCGAAGAAAACACAATTTTAATCATGATAAATATAAATACATAGGTTCTCAAGTGTTAAATCTGAACTTCGTTTTAAACAATGTAGATGGGCCAGGGATATAGCTCAGTGGTTCTGGCGCCTATCTTGCAAGTGCAAGGGCGCGGGTTCAATCCCCAATAACCACATACCTATACTGGGCGTGGAGACTCACGCCCAGCAGCAATCAGTACCACATATCACAGTGCCGGGCGTGGTGGCTCACGCCTGTAATCCCAGCACTCGGGAGGCAGAGGCAGCAGGATTGCTATGATATGAGTTTGAGGCTGACCTCAGGGCCACCTGAACCACAAAGCGAGACCCTGTCTCAAAAAACCAAAAAAAAAAAAAAAAAATTCCACTACAATGCAGTAATATTACAGTGTAAAATTATTAATTTCTGTAATAATGCATATTAACTCTCAGGAAAAAAAATATCATTTCACAGATAAGGAAGGAGTCCAAAAATTGACTGTCCCTGGGTCAGGGATTTAGCTCATGGTTCTAGCATCTGCACACAAGGTCCTCAGTTCAGTGGCTCATGCCTATAATCCCAGCACTCAGGAGGCAGAGGCAGAAGTTGTGAGTTTGAGGCCAGCCTAGGCTACATAGTGAATTTAGGGCCAACCTAAAATACAAAGTGAGACCCTGTCTCAAAAATTTAAAAATTTTTATAAAAGAAAAGAGAAAAACAACTGCCTGTCCACTCTCACGAATCACAATTTCAAATATGCTACTAAGCAGAAAATCTTAAAAATATTCAGCAGAGGGCCGGGATTTAGCTTAGTGGTTCCAGCGCCTATCTGGCAAGGGTCCAGGTTCGATCCCCAGGAACCACATCCGACACTGCCAGGCATGGTGACTCACACCCACCAGCAATCAGCACCACATACTAACTACAGTGCTTGACATGGTGGCTCATGCCTATAATACCAGCACTTGGGAGGCAGACGCAGGAAGATTACTGTGAGTTCCAAGATCAGCTCAGGGCCAGCCTGAACTACAAAGTGAAACCCTGTCTCAAAAAAAAAAAAAAGCAAAAAACGAGAATTAAGTTGTGTCTTATACTGATACAAATACTCACTGTGGAGTGCAATTATGATGTGTATATGTAATGTACCAATAAAGATTTCAATTTAAAAAAAAAAAGAATCCATACCAAAAAAAAAAGCATTTATTAATGGCAGCATAACAAGCATATTAAATGGTTTTTTATTAAGTGATGAATTTTGTTTTACATACTAATCCAAAAAACACTACTCTTGGGCCGGGGAGTTAGCTCAGTGGTTCCAGCGCCTGTCTTGCAAGCACAAGGGCCCGGGTTCGATTCCCTGGTAACCACATAACAATACTGGGTGTGGAGACCCACACCCAGCAGCAACCAGTACCACATACCACAATGCCAGGCGTGGTGGCTCACGCCTGTAATCCCAGCACTTGGGATGCAGAGGCAGGAGGATTGTGATGTGAGTTTGAGGCTGAGCTCAGGGCCAGCCTGAACTACAAAGCGAGACCCTGTCTCCAAAAACCTAAAAAACAAAAAAAAACACTACTCTTGTCACTCTAGTATCTTTCACTCGTTTTTTTTGCGGGTGTGTGTGTGTGTGTGTGTGTGTGTGTGCATGCACCAGGGATTAAATCTAAGGCCTTGAACACAGTAGGCAAGTGCTGTACTGCTCAGACTTTCCCAACCTTTCCATTCACCATTTTGAACCTAAGAAAATGAATTGTTTAAATTTGTTTAAACTAGATTGTACCATAAAGAGAATGAAAGGAATAGCTATTAAATTCCTAAAGCAGGGCCGGGGAGTTAGCTCAGTGGTTCCGGCGCCTGTCTTGCAAGCGCAAGGGCCCGGGTTCGATTCCCCGGTAACCACATACCATACTGGGCATGGAGACTCACACCCAGCAGCAACCAGTACCACATATCACAGTGCCGGGCGTGGTGGCTCATGCCTGTAATCCCAGCACTCGGGAGGCAGAGGCAGGAGGATTGCTGTGATGTGAGTTTGAGGCTGAGCTCAGGGCCAGCCTGAACCAAAGTGAAACCCTGTCTCAAAAAACCTAAAAAAAAAAAAAATTCCTAAAGCATACAGCATTGTTTATAGACAAGATAGGTGCAGTACAACTTGAGCTAAATCCCTGCCTTGTCCAACAAACAACTAACATTTAGCTATGTTAGAATAACTTGCTCAGCCTCTCAATTTATACAGCAACTCAAGGTAGGTTTCAATTCACAGTACTCCTTTCTCAGTCTCCCAGGTGCTATGATTAGATTCTATAAAGTGTAATTATACCAATCACTGTGATTATATATTTCAGTTCTACAACAACCCAATACCAACTCTCTGCAATACTTGTCACAAAAGGGACAGAGTCAAAAACATATCCAACAATTACCTAAAAATTAAGCTCTTCAAACATATAACTGAGGAGTATTTAAAACACTAGCCTATCTCTCATTCTCCCAGTTTGGAACTTTGGCTATGGAAAATCATTAGCCGGTTACAATATTTCCCCACAAGGGCTGGGGATTTAGCTAAGTGGTTTCAGCACCTGCCTTGCAAGCCCAAGGGCTGGGTGCAAGGGCCTGGTTTGATCTCAGTAACCACATACAACAAGGTGTGGTGACTCGCACCCACCACCACTCAGTACCACATACCACAGTGCTGGGAGTGGTGGCTCACACCTGTAATCCCAGCACTCAGGAGGCAGAGGCAGGAGGATTGCTGTGAATTCAAGGCTGAGTTCAGGAACAGCCTGAACTACAAAGTGAGTCCCTGTCTCCAAAAAAAAAAAAATTTCCCACAATTAGAATCCCTTCTTACTCTCGGCCCACTGAAATCTGCTCACCATGCCATTTGTCACAGAGAAGTAGCTTTCCAATTGTGGTCACCAGACCAACAGCAACAGCATCAGCAGTGCCTGGGAAATGAGTAATGCAAATTCTTGAACCTCATCCCAGAATCACAAATACTAAATAAATGTGGTCTAGGTGATTCTGGTAACCTTTAAAGTTTAAGAGCTACAACTAATAGAGGGAACCTGACTACATTGGGGATGAAGCTCAGTACCAGAATCCTTACCTACCATCATGAGGCCCTGAGTGAGTTCAATCCTCACTACCAACAAAAAATAACATAAAGCCTGATTATTTTTAGGACTGTGCTAAGAACATAGGCTCCTACACATCAGGACTAGGGCTGGAGATGTAGCTCGGTACAGAAGTTGCCTAAAATGGACAAGGCCCTGGGTTTGATCTTCAGCCCTGCAAAAACCAAATATACTGCAATAGGATTAATCATACCCCAAAAAAGGAGCAATCAGTAAGAGATTTCTTTCTTCCTTTGATACAGAAAAGTGCTTCTCAAATCTTAGCAAGCACCAAATCACCTGGAGATCACTAAGCCACTAATACCTACATCCCAGACTTAAGAGATCACAAATCAGAATACTATAGACACATCACTCAGGTAATACAAAAACATAGAATACACTTTTGAGTACCACTGCACTAGAGCAAATCTTCAGAACAATCTCACATGTTACAATCTTAACACTCCCACCCTTTCTCATCTTTAATAGTTGTAAGATTCTCTATATGATGACTACTTTTCCCCCTTCCACCCTTCCTTCCTTCCTTCTTGTTTTCTGACACAAGTTCTCACTTCCTTGCCTAGCTGGCTTTGAATTCACGGGCTCAGACACTCCTACTGCCTCGGCCTCCCAACAAGCTGAATCTAAACGTACCTAATACAGCACCCAGTAGCACTGAAGAATCAGCTTAATTAATGTAACTCCATTTTTAAAAATTTAACTTCATTTATTAAAATTGACCAAATACAGATTTAATTCACCATACTTATAACAAAATGCTACTAAATAAAGTTTTAAAGGGAGCCATACAAAATTTAATACAGTTCAACTATAAACATGGTTTATAGCCACAATTAAAAAAAATATATTCTGAGACATCACAAAGAATACTGAGTTGGCAGATCTGGATTCTCTCAGATCTGTCATGTGCAATGTGAACTTAAAAGGAAATATGAGGAAATAATTTTACCCAGGAATGGTAGGACATACACATTGTAGCTTACATCGAGACATTCCCCAAAGTCACATGGAGTCATTCATAGGGCTTTTGGGAGGTGGCTAGATCTCGGGTGCATGATATTAGGATTAAGTGTGTGATTTCAGATTAAGAAAGGCCCAGAATGGGTGTAGTGCTATCCAAAAGGAGAGTAGCCTACAAGGGATAAAAGAAGCAGGTTGCTGCTGCTACTGCTGCCTTCTGCCTACCCGGCCAAACCATAAACTGTCTCTCAGCTGTCATGTTCCTCCACTGTGCCACCTTGCCTTGGATCTAGCTAAATATGACTTAACTTTGACAAACTGTGACTATAACAAACATTTTCTCCTTTAGCTTTGGGTGTTGTGTAGTTTTTTTTTTTTTCAACAAAAAAAGAAAGACAACACAAGTAATGCCAGGAAGTTGAAGCAGCAGGCTCACTTAAACCCACATGTTCAAGACCAGCCTGGACAACATGGTAAGACTATCTCAAAACGACAATGTCATTCAACAGTTTTTCATATAGACATGTAAAAATTCCAATTCTATATTCCTTTTAAGGCAATTTCCCATGTCTAAAAATATGCAAAACTAGCCACTGTAATTTTCCACCATAACACACACTGCATTTCCCCAACGCACCAGGTACTTTTATTTTTGCCTTTGTCTCTTTTTTTCTTTACTTGGTACATGCTCGTTCTTTCTGCAAAGCCAGTTTCTCCCCCAGTTTTCACCTTGACTTTGACTCAACTTTGTCACTGTTAAATGAATTAAATAAATTTGTAATAGGGCCGGGGATATAGCTCACTGGTTCTGGCGCCTGTCTTGCAAGTGCAAGGACCCGGGTTCAATCCCCGGTAACCACATACCTATACTGGGTGTGGAGACTCACCCCAGCAGCAACCAATACCACATACCAGTGCCGGGCGTGGTGGCTCACGCCTGTAATCCCAGCACTCGGGAGGCAGAGGCAGGAGGATTGCTGTGATGTGAGTTGGAGGCTGAGCTCAGGGCCAGCCTGAACCACAAAGCGAGACCCTGTCTCAAAAAAAACCTTAAAAAAAATAAAAATAAAAAATAAATAAATTTATAATAAAAATATGAAAAACTGAGAAACAGAGTGGGTTAGACTTATAAATTCTGATCATCACCCTAAACTACCCTTTTGTTTTTTGTTTTTTTTTAGGTTTTTGGAGACAGGGTCTCGCTTTGTGGTTCAGGCTGGCCCTCAGCTCAGCCTCAAACTCACATCACAGCAATCCTCCTGCCTCTGCCTCCCGAGTGCTGGGATTACAGGCGTGAGCCACCACACCCGGCACTGTGGTATGTGGTACTGGTTGCTGCTGGGTGTGGGTCTCTACACCCAGTATTGTTATGTGGTTACCGGGGAATCGAACCCCGGTCCTTGCGCTTGCAAGACAGGCGCCGGAACCACTGAGCTAACTCCCCGGCCCCACTACCCTTTTGTTTTGAGACAGGGTCTCACTTGGTAGTTCAGGCAGGCCCTGAACACACACTATGTAGCCCAGGCTAGCCTCAAACTCACAGCAATCCTTCTGCCTCTGCTTTGCGATTGCTGGGGTGGCAGGCGTAAGCCACCATGCCCAGCAATGTGGTATGTGATACTTGGAATCAAACTGAGGACCTTTCACTTGCCAGGCACATGCCAATGAGCTAAATCCCCAGCCCTTCAATTATTTTTCTTTAAATATTTCTCAAATAGATCCATTTCTTTCTAAACCTATTACCACTACAGCTACTCAGATAATACATTATCCTTAAGAGTATTCAAAAAAAAAAAAATCTACCTTCACTCTACTAACTTTTTAGCCAATGTGATGCATTCTTTCCTTACCCAACAACTTCTCCAGGCCTATAAAATGTAACTTCTTTCGGGCCAGGGATTTAGCTCAGTGGTTCAAGCACCTGCCATACAAGTGCAAGGGCAAGGGCTCAGGTTCAATCTCCCATAACTACATATAACAATGATGGGCCTGGAGACTCAGTCCACCAGCAATCAGAACCACATACCACAGTGCTGGGTATGGTGGCTCACACCTATAATCCTAGCCTTTGGAAGACAGAGGCAGAAGGATTGCTGTGAGTTCAAGGCTACGCTCAGGGCCAGCCTGACCTACAAAAGTGAGACCCTATCTCAAAAAAAAATGTAACGTCTAAGTTCCCTTCTAAAGATCTTTTCTTGGACTTTGGGGACCAGCCACAGTACATAACGTCACTTGTCATGTAATATCTTCACTGAGTTACTACACAAACTACTGTGCCAAGACATTTACTGATCTAAATTTACACTATTTGGTGGAGGGGGTGGTTTCCAGTGATTGAACTATAAAGGCCTCTGTGCTACCCTCCAGCTTCAGCATATACCTTTTAACTCTCTCCTCTTGAAAGATCAAGATAACGTAGCTTTTTCTCTTCCACCTCTCTCTTCCAATCTGATATTAGGTTACACATTTCTCTCCTAAGAGGCATAGCATCTTTGTACAATACTCATCCATGGTGACTACCTCCCTTCTCTTGAAAGCAATGAGTGTGCCTTGTAATGGTTTGGCCACAGTGCTTAAGAAACACCAAAAAAAAAAAAGTTAATTAAATAGGTAAGACTCAAGAGAGATCAGGACAATGAACATACAAAATTCCTATAGATCTTGCAGAAGAGTTGATAACATGTAGAAGTCCTTAATAATACATGAGGGGGCCGGGGAGTTAGCTCAGTGGTTCCGGCGCCTGTCTCGCAAGCGCAAGGGCCCAGGTTTGATTCCCCGGTAACCACATAACAATACTGGGTGTGGAGACCCACACCCAGCAGCAACCAGTACCACATACCACATTGCCGGGCGTGGTGTCTCACGCCTGTAATCCCAGCACTTGGGAGGCAGAGGCAGGAGGATTGCTGTGATGTGAGTTGGAGGCTGAGCTCGGGGCCAGCCTGAACCACAAAAGCGAGACCCTATCTCAAAAAATCTAAAAAAAAAAAAAAAAAAAAAAATACATGAGGGGCCAGAGGTTTAGCTCAGTGGTTCCAATGCTTGCCTCACAAGCACGTAGTCCTACATTCAATCCTGATACCTTCCCCAAGAAAAATCATAAGAAAGGCTTACATATCTCATTTGAGAAATTCTCTGAAGATATTCTATTAAAGAATTCTTTTTTTTATTAGAAACACAAAGCAAACTAAAATTATTTTCTAAACAGGGTCTTCCAATGCTATTCAGGCTGGTCTTGAACTCATTACATTAAACTCTCAACAATTCTGTCTCAGCCTCTCAAGTGTTGGGATTACACATGTGCGTCACCACACTCAGCTTAAAACACATTAGTGAGGGCCAGGGATTTAGTTGAGTGGTTCATGCCTGTCTTGCAAGCAAACATACCACAGTGCCGGGCGTGGTGGCTCACTCCTGTAATCCCAGCACTCGGGAGGCAGAGGCAGGAGGATTGCTGTGATGTGAGTTTGAGGCTGAGCTCAGGGCCAGCCTGAATTACAGAATGAGACCTTGTCTCAAAAAAAAAAACAAATACAGGGATCGGGGATTTGGCTCAGTGGTTCTAGCGCCTGCCTTGCAAGCGCAAGGACCCGGGGATTGACCACATACAATACTGGATGTGGAGACTCACACCCAGCAGCAACCAGTACCACATACCACAGTGCCGGGCGTGGTGGCTCACACCTGTAATTCCAGCACTCGGGAGGCACAGGCAGGAGGATTGTTGTGATGTGAAAGCGAGACCTTGTCTCAAAAAAAAAAAAAAAAAACCTAAAAAAAAAAACTACATTACTGAAAAGTAAGAATAAACTGGCCATTGAGTAATTCGTGGTACTGGTGTAAATCTTACACCCAAGAGGTTAAGGTACAGTTAAAAAATGCCAACCAACACTAATACCATTTTCTAAAATTTAAAACATATCACACATGAATTAATCTGCTATAAAACATTAGTATCTTCAACTTTCTATTCCAGGAATGATGTCTAGAACTTTGCCAAACATAAGAGAAAAACCCTACTCCACTATGTTCTGCAGTACGTGAGGAAAGTAGCCAGCAAACGAAAAAACAATGATGTATAATGTGGAAGAAATCTGTTTTAAATAAAGATTTCCAGTTAATGTTTGTATTTGGTTTTTTTGTTTTAAGACAAGTGGCCCTGAGCTCACTATGTGGCCCAGGCTAGCCACAAACTCACAGCAATCCTCCTGCCTCTGCCTTCTCAGTGCTGGGATTACAGGCCTGAGCCACCAGCCCAGCACTGAGGTATGTGGTACTGATTCCTGATGGGTCTGAGTCTCCACGCCCAGCATTATTGTATGTGGTTACAGGGATTCAGCCTGGGCCCTGTGTTTGCAAGGCAGATGCTAGATCCACTGAGCTAAATCCTCAGCCTAACAAATACTTTTAACAGAGTTCCCTTTCCCTTAAGCAAAACAATTATAAAAACTAGTTGGGGGGGGGGAACCCTACTTACTGGGCTAGGAATACAGCTCAGTGAGAGGGTGAAAAAGGCACAATTCAATCCCCAACACAACACACACACACACACACACACACACACACACACACACGCACGCATACAAACAAAACTACTATAATTACTAACTGTACTGTAAGCTTACATTCAGTATAGCAAAAAATGTGCTAACAATATTTTCACAATGTTCAATCAAAATTGTTCCAAATGTATAAATTACACTTTAAAAGACCACATGTTCAAACATTACAAACATAAAGCATGAATCCTTACAATACAGAAGAAAAGCCAGGAACAGAGGCATATGCCTATAATTCTAGCACTCAGAGGGGGAAGCACAATTACTCAAGAGTTCAAATTCAGGGCTGAGGATTTAGCTCAGTGGTTCCAGAGCCTGTCTTGCAAGTGCAAGGACACGGTTTGATCCCAGGAAACCACATATAATACTGGGCGTGGAGACTCATACCCAACAGCAATCAGTACCACATACCACAGTGCTGGGCATGGTGGCTCACACCTATAATCCCAGCCCTCGGGAGGCAGAGACAGGAGGACTGCTGTGATGTGAGTTTGAGGCTGAGCTCAGGGCCAGTCTGAACTACAAAGCAAGACCCTGTCTCAAAAAAAAAAAAAAAGAGTTCAAATTCAGCCTGGACTACATAGTGAGTTCAAGTGCAACCTGAATTATATAGCAAGGTTTGTCTCCAAAAAAAAAAAAAAAATTAGTCGGGCATGGTGGCTCACGCCTGTAATCCCAACCCTTGAGAGGCAGAGGCAGAAGGACTGCTGAGAGTTCAAGGTTCACTTACTCTACATAGCAATTTCAGGACCAGTCTGAACTACAAAGCAAGAACCTGTCTTTTAAAAAAAAAAAAAAAATATATATATATATATATATATATATATATATATATAATATATATAATATAATATGTATAATATATATGACAAAATATAATATGGTATATACTAGAAGCTCAGCCATGTCCTCAAATCAAATTTCTTTAATTTTTTTGGCATGACAAGGTCTCACTATATAGCCCAGGCTGGCTTCGGACTCGTGACAATTCTCTTGCCTCAGCTTCCTAAATGCTGGGGTTATGAGTAATGGGATTATAGGCATGTGCTACACCAGGCTTCAAATTTCTTATGTGACTGACTAAAACAGTATGACTTAGAAAGTAACTGTTTTTGGAGACAAGGACTTTAAGAAAGTAATTAGGATAGAATAAATAATAATTAGAATGAGCAGGTTATTAAGGTAGACTCTAAACTCTAATCCAATTTGATTAATATCCTCAGAGCAGCAAATCTGAGGCTAGAGATTTAACTCAGTGGCACCCTGCCACATTTTCCTGGCAAACACAAAGTTCTGAGTTCAACCCCCAGTATCAAAACAAAGCAGCACATTTTGCCACATACATGTACAGAGAAAGACACCTGGAAGACAGAGAAGCCAGTCATCTACAAGGAAGGCGGTATCAGAAGAGAGAGACCCCAACAACAGTCTGACGTTGGATTTGTAGCTCCAGAACTGGGAGAAAGTAATTTATTGTTTAAGACTATGACACTTTATTATAGCAGGCCTAACATACAGCCTACTCTTCCTAAAACTAGATTAAGTTAATAGCAGTCCATTTTGAGGTTAATCCCAACACCACTGAGAATTAAAACACATACGGAAAGGCAAGAAATCAAACATCTAAACTC
>PVIR01023879.1:0-26546 GCA_004026965.1 Petromus typicus
TAAAGGAAATCTTCTGATTCTTTCACTTGAACTCACCAGACTGAGTTTTCCGTGGAGAGACCAGGGTCCTGCTTATCTCTGTGTCCAAGTACCCCTGGCCTGTGTTGAGCCCAGTCATTGTTACGGACAAATGACGCTCTAGAGCAGATGCCCACAGCATTGCTGGGAAGGATGAGCATTAGAGAGCGGAGGGTAAATATTCTGCAAGCCAGGTGGCTCTGTCCTGACCTCATCGTAGAGATGTAGCCACCGTTAGATCTAAATGTCTGAGTACGGTCGTATTCCAATAAAACTTTGTATATAAAAGCAGGAAGCAAGCCGTATCTGACCATGAGCTCTGGTCTCTGGCTTCTTTTGCAGAGAAAATTATTCTTGATGTGTTAAAAGGAAGCAGCTACCGTAGAGTATTTTTTCAAAGTAAACATCCATAACCATTAACCCAGGAGAGATGACCTCCTGGGCCTGAGTTTGAGCAGTTTACCAGCTCTCGCAGATAAAGAGATTCACTTTCTGTGGTAGATTCAGGGTGACAAGTGTTAGAAGCAAAACAGACCTAAGTCAATTCCTTCTTTTTATTGCTAGGAAAAACAGGTCCTTGTGAGCAGTGTCTTGCCCAGGGTTTTGTGCTCTCCTGCTCTGATCCCACCCATGTGGGGGAGAAAATTTAAACCCAGAACTTCCAAGGCAGGACTCCCTGTGCCTGTTCTTCCTTGCTGTAGAGGGAAGGGAGACATTCCAGAAGTGAGAGCATCAGACGCTGCCCAGACGCTGCTGAAGCCAAGTTAGTGTCCAAGGACGTGGGGGGGGGGGCACGGGGAGCAGGTTCTCTGAAACCACACCGCTAACCCAGTCGTGTTGGAGGTGTGTCCTGGATCCAGCCAAGGGAGAGCCCCATGTCCCAAGAGGCAGACGCCCACAAAGTGAGTCTCTGTGAGGCTCCAGCTGACCAGGCCAAGGATCAGGATTGAGCTCCACACCTGGAATTTTAGTCTTAGATAATAATACTACTAATAAAGAAGAAAACTAGAGATACAAACAAACAGAAGATTGTTAAAGTTGTCTAGGTATTGCAAGGAGGAAACCTTACTCCTACCAAAAACTTTAGTCACATTTAGTCTCAGAATAATATCTGCCAAATAGTGAGGTGCTAACAACCACCCGTGATCATGGCAGCCCAAAGCTCTCCTGCTAGTCCTTGACGTTTGATGCCTCAGTCTCTAGTTCCCGCACATTCTACAAGAAGGTGCAGTCCCTCACTTCCTCAGCCTTATCAGAAAGGACAGCACCGTCCTTCATTCCTGGAATAAAGATAGTTCAGACCCGAGGTTGTGGGTTTGTAAGCCTTACGGAAACGTCTGCAGGATCACTACATTCAACAGGCACTCTAAGCAGTGCCATCTTCCTCTCCCCCTGGGCTCTCCCAGCCTCAGTCTTTCCAGGACCTTCTGGAAGATTCTACTTTCTGCTTCCTTACACTGGTGCTACTAGCTCTGTTGTGTTGACTTGGCTACTTCCTATTTCTAACTATAAAACTGGAATTTTCAGTTCTCCTCAGATTAGGAAACTCAGGGGAAATGTCTAGCACAGTATCTAATACACAGTAAAGACTTTGCAGAGTCAGGGACTCAAACAGAATGTGACTGAAAGTCAGCCTTATAGAAACTGAAACATATGTATGATAGATTCTGTGAAAGAGAAAATATTCAAAGGGAGAAGGGTAGAAGTAAGTAGCGAGGAGTATGAAAAAGGATGTTGATAAAACGAAAGCATATGTATATAGGGTGTGGGGGTTGTAAGGTGGATAGGGCAATGGGGAAAAATAAGAATTAACTCACGTCACACACTGGTACAAATTTCCAATACTGAGTATGATTTTGATGTGTATTTAAAATATATCAATAAAGAATTCGATTTAATATTTAGGGGTAAATAACGAGGGGAAAATGTGATAGTAATTTTAAAAAAGGAAACAAAGCTCAGTATGTAGGGGTGGGAGGTTGCAGGGTGGGTGGGGGAAGGAGAGAAAACGAGAATCAGGTCCTGTCATATACTGGTACAAACTCTCAATGTTGAATGCGGTGATGATGTGTATATATAATGTACCAAAAAAGATTTGAATTTTAAAAAAGAATTCAATTTTTAAAAAAGACTATTGAAACGAGAAAATATATGTGAAAAAAAGAAACTGGAGCCCATGAAGCAGCTGCTCGTCCTCCCTCCTCACTGTCCTCTCTCCACCTCCTTCCCTCCTCCTCCTCCTCCTCCTCCTCCTCCTCCTCCTCCTCCTCGTCTTCTTCTCTCCCTTCCTCTCCCTCCCTCCTAGTCCCTCCTCTGGCTCCACTCCCTCCATGCTCATCTTTCTCTCTCTTCCTGTGTCCCTCCTCCTTTCCTTTCTCACTCTTACTCCCTATTCTCCCTCACCCTCTTCTTTTCTCGTTGCCCCTGGCTCACCATGCTCTCTCCCCTGTCCCCAACCTAAGCTACTGGCTCCAACACCCATAGCTCTGCTTCTCCAGCCTCACCCTTAACCCAAACCAGGCCAACGCTCTGCTTAGTTCAGGGTCACAGATATGCCTAATACCCGGCTGAGGATCTGGGCAAAAAGGTACAGCCTGGTTCCTGTGCCCACCTGTACTGCAGAGCAACGATCACACAGGCGTGGAGAGCACTGGCTGGACACACAGCCCCACGAGTTCACAACGGGAAACCACGGCAGGCACTTTCTGATGCAGCTGGGGTTGTGGCCCGGGGAAAGCAGCTTCGAGCTTAGCTCAAGACCCAGCCTCCAGGCTGCTCCTGGCCAAGCTCTCTTCCTGCCTCCAAATGGCAGGCAAGCACACACAGGAAGCAAGGCTCAGAGCCGCCAAGCTGGTGTGGTGTTGACCCCTTGGGGCCCTAGCAGACTGTCTCCCAAACAGTGAAGAGCTAGTGAGTGCCTCCCCTTCTCCCCTCTCAGAGGGCAGGCAGGGCCATCTCCAGACCTAGAGGGGTCACCGAGGAAGGGCGGGGACATGAGTGCATCAAGGGCTCTGGAAGGTCCTCCAGGAAAACCCTGACAGTTCCCAAACTTATCTGACATGATCTTTCTTTTATCCTAATGGGAAGCTTTTCATTCAGATGTTTCAGTCTTTATGGTACCAAAGAGGTAGCTTCATTTTTTATTTTAACATGTCAGCCAGAGTTTATATGTGCTCGGGATGTACCCTGGGTGGTTTAAGGTATGCATACCTGAGCAATGATCATCACAAGCAAAGGAATGGACACATCGACCAGGGCCATGCTGGACATTCGATCCCCAGCATGTGTTTATCTTGTAGCAGAGTGTGTACCGAGGGTCGATTGTGCCCAGTGCCCTCGGCCCCAGGGCCTGGCCACCATCATCCATGAGGGAGCCATGACAGCTGCTCCTACCTGGTTTGTGACTGTTCAGACTGACATTCAGACCTAAGACCACAAGGCACAGGAGCTCAGTGCAGCCTGACGGTGGTGTCCTCTGAAGGACAGTACGTCATATCTACTGATTGTGTGCTTAGTGCCACAGCTTTGTGTTCTGTTATACATACAGTGCCACCTGTGAGATTTATGCAAATAAAAGCATGTTCTCATGTGGCTGCTGCCCTGTCCCCTCGGCTCCTTCACATGTACCTTATGCAAGGTGTCTTTAATCTGTCTTCCATGTAAGCCCCAGATCACCAGCAAGACAGCCCATCCCTGAGGGACAGTCTGCAGTGTGCATTTCAGCCCCTTGTCTAGTGGGCTCCACGCTGTATTCACCCCATGGGTCTCGACTGGTGAACCACAGTCTCCTGAGCTCGTGTCACTCTGAGTCCCTGCTCACGGCCAGGAAGCAACTCAGGCAACACAGAAGATGGTTCACTGAACTTCTCCATAAATAATCTCTGCAGCACTAGGATTTCCAATTCTCTAACTTGCTACAAAAGAAGCCAAACATGATCTCACACATGGCAGCACCTTGTAGATTAAGCATCGCAAGGCACCCTGTTCCAAGATCGTGAATAAATGCCATTGCTGAAGAATGATCACCGCTTCATACTTTTTCACTTTCTACAGTCACATTAAATAGGAACAGTTCATGCTTTTCTTGCTCCCAAAATCTGACTCAGAAGCACTTACTGAGCTTGATGCTCCAGGAATTACTGTAGATGCTTTTGTTCTCCCTATATCTCTTAGTGAGCAATCTGACAAAACTGAGTTGACTTTATTTTACATTTGTGTCTACAGTAAATAAAACCAGTCAAAGAAAAGTTTAAAAAAATAGCATACATTCATGAGGACATGGAGAAAATGAATCTTAACACACCAATGGGAATTAAATGACCATAGCCATTACAAAGACCACTTTGAGGAGCCCTCAAAAAGCTACAAATAGACCTGCTGCATAGTACCTCAGGCCCACCCAGACGTACACCCAACAGGAACAAGACAGGATGGTGGAAAGACAGCAGCATTCCCGTGCTTCTGTAGTCCTGTCCGCAGCAGCCAAGACATAGATCCAGCGAGGCATTTAACAACAGGTAAACAGGTAAAGAAACTCTGCTGTGTATAAAGAGTAGGAAGTTGCTCAGCCACAGAAAGACAAAGATCATGCTACTTGCAGCAACACAGAGACCTAGAACACACAATGCTGAGTGATGTAAGCCAGGCACGAAAAGGTAAAAATCACATGTTCTCACCCATATGTGGGAGCTAGAAAAGTGGATCTGAAAGCAAAGAATTCAAGATTAGTTACAAGAGGCTGTGAGGGATGATGGAAGGCAGGGAAGGTGGCAGGGAGTTCTAGTGCTCTGTAGCCGAGTGGGTATGTGCAGCTTGACAGCCTTTCACATGGCTCCAGACACACAGAGGACACATGTGCAGAGAGGGAAATGCTAATCACTTGTCGTTGGTCCTGACACATGATATCCACTGCTGAACATCACACCAGACATTATATAGCCACAATTATCGTGTGTCAGTTACACAACTGCACAACTAAAATTCAAAAATCACAAGACCCAATAAATGAGCGAGATAAATCAGACAACAGAATCTACTAAATTATAGATTATTTAAAGAGGACCAATAGTGTCTGCTGGCTGGAAGACCCTTCCCGACACAGTCTCAGTCACCACGCGCCCCCCCCCCCCCACGCAGCGTCCTCCTCTGCAGTGACAGTGAGAAAGTCTCCCTTCTTGGCTCCAGCCGGCACCACCAGGGGCTGCAGAACTGCTGTGTGTGCTGGGAAGTCCTGATCTCCTTGCCTTCAGGAGAGAACAGCAGCACAAACACCCCAACACACCCGCGGGCCCAGAGCTGTCGCCCATCTCGAAGGTGCTGGCGAGTGCAGTGGTGTCTCAGCATGCAGCACACAATATCCACGCAGCCCACTGAGATGTCAGACGCGACTCTGAGTCAGGGAGGGCTGTGCATGGCTTATTCTCCTTCCCAAGCTGAAGAGTGTGAGCCTACAGTGCAAGAACTGGGTGAGACTATTTTGCAAAACTGGGCTGATCGCCTTCCCAGACCCAGACCAGAACTCCAGGGGCAGAGGGCACAGGGATTTGTGGGCACCTCTGCCAGTTTCTCTCCAGGCGAGGTCACAGCAAGAACAGACCGAACTCCTGGAGGGTTTTGGCCCACACCGTCTAGCACCCCACCACACAATGCATATAAACTGTGCTGATGAGAAAGCACTGACATTATCCACAGAATAAAAGAACTGCAAATAGTGCCAGAATGACCACAACCACTGTGATTGCCCCAAACGTCGTGTGATAAAAGAGAGGTCACATAGGAGAGTGGCTGCAAGACACCTACGGTTCTCATAACTTAATTGTACTACCTCAGAGGTAGTAACTGTTTTAAATAAAGTCCTCAGGGGAAAATATATAGATATGTAGTCACTCCAGAGAGTCTCATTATTTTCAAAGCAAATGTTTCATGTCAAGGAAATAGCAGATGTGGAGCTATGAGTTGGAATCTTGATTGAGAAAGTCTGAATTCACATATAAAGAAAGCCATTACCTTAATGTGAATGATTCACTTAATAAGAAGCAGGAAGCTGTCCTTAACTCAAGAACATCTATCTATTCATCACTCGCTGACTTAATAGTATTCACGGTATTATTCCTTGTAGTTGTACAATTAACCTTTAGTCACACCGTTTTTCTTACATAAGACTTATCTAGATTGTACATAAAACTTGTGTATATATGCAAGGGCTTTGAAGTGAGACTCCATCCACACAGCACTAATAACATATGATTGTGAAACTCTGAGGATGGCTGAAATCCTCTGTGATGTTGGAGACAGAAAAATCATTACATTTGCCGTGTCAGTCCAAGTGGTGGGGTTCTCAGTTAAATTAGTGGTGGGAAATCATTTAGCTGAGTGATTCTTTTAAGGGTGACTGTTATGGGAAGACAAATGGATCTATTTCTAGGCCTGTTAAGCACCGTATATAAATGGCCCGAACATTTGATCAAATTGTATGGTTAATCCTCTAATTGCCCATTGAGAGACTGTTGCAAGAGTAATTATAGTACCTGGTCCTGTTCATATGCATTGCTAATCCTTTTAAAAATCATATAAAGCAATTTGGCTCTACAATATACTGAGGCTAAAGTGTCTATACACTCGTCGGCTGTTTGCTTTAAAGTACTATATTGCCTGGACACACACACAATGAGTAAGTATCCATATACTTAGATACCTGTGTATTTATATCTACAGATTTGTTTTCAAAGTGTGTTCTACATTTGTTCACAGAGGGCTGCCTCAAATCATTTGTGTCTTCCAGCCTTTGCCGGGATAGGGATAAAGGTCTGAATATTAGGGACGAGCAGACAGATCATAGGAAACCTCCACTCCTCCTGCTCCTCAACTTTGCCAGCCCTGAAACATTCTGTCTGCCGTCACGTCCTCATGCCTGCTGTAGAAAGCCTGGCTGAAGAGGCAGAGACGTCCTGTGCGCATGTCGTCACTGCTGCTCCTGCAGTCTCAGAGGTGACACTGCAGGGAGGGACCAAGACAGCTTGTGCTGTCTAGGAAGCAGCAGACGAAGAAGGACAGGGAAGAAGGGAGTTGTACTGGTCTCGACTCAGTGGTGGCTGGAAAAGGTTCTGGGTTAAGATAAACAAGCAAAGATTTCAGGGAATCCTTGGGGCCAGGAAGCGATCAGAAAAAAATTTCAGCAGAAAAAATAGTGTGAATAAAGAGAAATAACTGAAAACTCTGTTTCCACCTTTTTTGCAATCGCTATGATGAAATGCTGAGTCTGGAGAGTGTATGAAAAAGAAATTTGTTAGCTCCCTATGGTGGAGGGAGGGGACCCCGAGGTCAGGCAGCTGTATCTACCAGGGCCTCCTGTTGCAACGCAGTGTGGGAAAAGGGCATCCCCACAGTGGCCGCAGGTGTGAGTGTAGGAAGGGGCATATGCCAAGGAGAGAAAGGGAACAGAGAAAACGGCCCTACTCTGGAGACTGAATACAACCTCAAAAGAAAGACATCCACTCCCTTAAGGCTCTGCCGCCCGAAACTCTGGGCTGCCTCGGGGCCCAGATGGACGAGGGCGGCTGCAGCGATCTCTGAGTCAGACCACAGGGATCTCCCGGCCATGAGGACTCAGGAATGTGGACGCCTCAGCAGCCCCAGGCACTGACCAGAGCAGGTGGAGGGCCACCCTCACCCAGATCAGAGAGGCTGGGGTACAGGGGAGCCGGAGCACCGGACATGGGGGTACCAGGCCTCAGACCAGAGGCGAAAGCCCGGGCCTGTGAGGACAAAGGAAGAGGACAGAGGACTCCAGGGACAAAGACCATCCATCCTCCTGCTGACACAGCCACTGTGGGAAAGAAGCCCTGTGACCGTGGGCTCAGCACGGCCCCTGCACAGTAGGCACGAAGTGCAGTCTGGGGAGAGGCGACGTCGCCTGCCGAGAACCAGCCTGAGCACGTGCGCTGCAGGGAGCCTCGTTCCCGGTGGCACAAGCCTCCCCCTCGTTCGTCCTCTCTGCCCGACCGAAAGCACAGCGGTACTGTCGGCTCCACACACGGCCGCTCCTGACCGCCGCCCCTCCTCCCAGCAGGCATCAGCACGCGGCACTGCTCAGGAGGGGGACAGTGTGGGAACTGATGGCAGCAGCGTCACGCGGGAGCTCCCTTGAAATTTCTGAGCCTCAGGAAAGTAGGGAACAGTTTTTCTCCATTTTGTAACCTGAGACTTTGGGCCGTGCTCATTCCCGTGACTGCCCTGTTGCTCCAGTGTCAGAGGCCCCGAAGGAGCTCAGGCGGCAAGATGGCTTCACTTAGGAAAATTCAAAAAGGAATGAACAGAATACCAGGGTCAGTTTAAAAGAACATCCATGACAGACACTGACATCTTAGTATTATTCTCACTATCAAGGAAACTTGCATTGGGAATTATGCAATAGCAAAGTCTTATCAGATAAATAACCCCTTTACTGTCACCCATGATATTTAAGAAACCCACATGTTATCCAAAAAGATGAACTCGGAGCAGGAGTTGGGGAGGAGAGTCAAAGAAGTTCTAGGGGACCTCACACAGCCAAATCATCACCCTGAACAGGGTCTCCTGGGGCTCTGGTGGTTGCCCAATGCTCCCCCCTCACCGCGTGAAAACTGTCTCATTTCTGTACTTTATTGCACTTCAGTGCACCATGGTTACCCCATCAACAGGAAGCGCTCCTAGAAGACACCGGGAGCGTCAGGTAGGAGCACGCAATGCACGGACTGTGTTCTCCATCCACGAGCATGCACACTCACCCTTGGGTGGATCAGTGTGTTCACTAATGTTCACTGCATAAATTAGGCACAGTAAGAGACGATCATTAATAATAAGATAACATAGCAATGTACTACAGTGCAAGTTGTTAACCACTCGCCCCTCCTCTGTGCTGCACCATCTTTTCTTGTGTGACACGTGTGGGACTCAGTGATGACATGAAGCGAGGTGGAGACACAGCGTGTAACACAGCGCCAGGCTACTACAGGCCTTCCACCGTAAGTCAAGCCTGGACTCACTTTTTCCCAGAGTTTTCTCTGTATCTGGGTTACTGAAGCCACGGAGTGGAGAAATACTGACAGATGGACAATAGTGTTGTGCTGGCAGTGGGGTGGGGGCTGGAGACGGGGCTGGAGGCGTCGGGACAGGGACAGGGGCCCAGGAGTTCTCCAAGGTGAGCGGGATGGCCACACCAAGGACACCAGCACGACAGGGTCTCTATCCTCCAGCTCTCAAACTGAACAGGCCACAGAAACCCAGCGAGCAGAGGACCCAAGAGGAGCCATGGGGTCACCAGCCCTGCAGGGCACCCAGGGGTCAGCGGGTCCTGGGTGAAAGGCAGCGCAGGGAGCTACGACTGACTTGTAGTTAGGGCTGAACATAAAGTCTTCTCCACTTACAGCAGTACCAGTCTCGTTGTATTATGAAAACCCTACACAAAACACACAAGCAAGACACTCACACCCTCTGCAGAGCTCTGGGGCTTTCAGCTGCCTCACACCTACTTTGGCAGGTTACTGGGCCTTCTCACACCGAACCACCTTATACCTGATCTTACACTGACTGTCTCACACCTCACCTCACACTAACTGCCTCACACCATGCCTCAGACCTAACCTCACACCAAATCTCACACAACTGCCTCACACCTAACTTCACACCTCACCTCACACTAACTGCCTCACACCTAACCTCACACCAAATCTCACACAGCTGCCTCACACCTCACCTCATGAACTTCAGCAGGTCACTCAGTGCCCTTTACTCCCTATGGAGTGAGGGTGACTTTAGGGGCCTGAGGAGCTCTACATACAGTGACATGCGGGGACTCTAGCATCCTCTCCCCGCTTATGTGAAATGTGAGCAAGCCACACACTCTCTTTTAATTGTTCTTATTTTTCCAGGAGTATCAAAGACAACTGCCACCTTGAGGCCTTGGGACATTTCCTGTGCTTGTTCTGTCACTTACACATCTATCTAATGAAGAGGTGTTATGTGGGAGCAGGTAGGTTCTTTTTTAAAAAAGCTTTATTGCTCTACCTTTAATTACCTACTTAAAATAACATTGTTATTGTCTTGATGTTCAATACATAACTGCTATTTAAAGCTAATGAACTTGAAAACAGATGACAGATTACAGTTCAAATGTTCTCTTCACAGCAAAGTAAGTATTCGGTGTAACACATATGCTAGTCTGCATTTTGTAGCCATTTCACTTCGTAGACATATTTTAAACATCATGTTGTACACTATAAATATATAAAACTTTCATTTGTCAATTTAAAGATACAAAAATTCAAATTAAAAAAAAACAACTCTAACATAGTAGCATAATGCTGCTATAGTAGCGTAGTCCCAGCTATTCAGGAGGCTGGGGTGGGAAATCACTTGAGCCTACAAGTTCAAGACCAGCCTGAGCAGTATGGCATCACTCTGTCTCAAAGAGAAGTAAAAATAATGTTAATGAAAAGAGGGGCATGTCTGTGTCTCCACTGGGTGAAATTCCAAAGACCCACTTCTGTTGCAGGGACTCCCTGTGATAACAGCCTCCATGTTGGCCCCCAGAACCCAGCCCCTCCCTTGCTGCTCCAGAGACACTAGCCTTTGCCTTTCTCCATTTTGGTTCACTGCTCTGAAGCAGCATCTGCCATGCTGTCACCCCTGCAGGCTTCGGGGACTTGTGCAGGAGGGAACCGAGACTTTGGGGGGTAGCCAGGCAGCAGCAGTCATACAGTAGACTCTCCTGAGGTTGAGCTTGGGGCTGAGGACAGCCCTGCTTGACAGCCCAGCTGAGGCCTGGGGACAAAAGCTGCACTAGAAACACTGCCAGATTCCTAGCCCCCTGACACTGTGAGACAGCAAGTGTTTGTGATTTTATGCTGCTGTTTACGGTAGTTTGTTACTCAGCAATAGCTAACTGTTACCTGATCAACCACACCATCACACATATGTTCATTTACAAGTCTTTCAAATACTATTTCAATTGAAAAACCCATCGCATTCAGGAGTCTGCTCCAAAGCTGTCCCTACAGAGGTGCCATCTTATCAGGCCACTCTCGATTCCCTCACCCAAGAGACTTTAGCCCCTGGTGCACACTATAAACTCATATCAAATTCCATTGTGCAGCAAGGTGTGTTCTAATAGAACAAAGATCCTTTCCACTTCTATATCTTCATCAAGCAAAGGCAAATAAAAATGAAAGTATTTGGCTTTATTAAAGAAAAAATGGCACCATTGGATTTACCCTATGCAATAGCCAAAAAAAAATCAAATTTTGTAACCAGAAAATCTGCTAAGCAGGATGCCTAGTACATGGCAAAGACTCATATGTGCTTAAGACATTGTCTGGTAATGAAACAGACTAAAGCATTTATAATATTGGTTCTTACTAAAAATGAATCAAAGAACAAAGAGAATTTTATGCATGCATTAATTCATTCTTTTAAACATCTGGGGATTTCATAAATGCCCAAAGATAAGGACTTCTCTGCACTTCTGTGGCACCCAATATACAAATACACTCAGAAAGGTTTAAGAGATTATGCCTCAGATCCGCCTGACTTACGTAGCTCCACATCCATCATTTTGTTAATCCTAAACTCCTCACCACCACATACAAGGGAACTCTTGATCAACAAAGAGATGTGTTTACATTGAATGATTCATAAAACTGTTTCTGCTTTAACTGAAAAATCCAGTAACTGAGTAAAGCTGTACTGAAATTCAGTACTCTAAATACTAGTAGTAATGATATGAATTAAAAGTATTAGAGATGAGATCAGAAAAAGAAGAAAACTAGAGTACATAGCGATGCAGAACATATTTTAGAAAGATAGTCTACAATTAGAGCTGCTGATGCTGTTTTAAAACAAGCTGGTCATGCTTGTCAGTACTCTGCACTTCAGTTACATGGTGAAAAGCAGCGTGGTGATGCCACTCAACCACTAGAATGACTGTGTCCGGGCCCTGAAGAAGGACTGGTGGGTACGCAGAAAAGTGTATTACATTTTGGATTCTGCACAGAGAAACCCCACCCAAATGTCATCAAATCTGGCACTACAGAGACAACTGCTCTTTGAAGAACTTCCTCTAGTCAGCCTCTGTTTAATTAAGATATGCATAGCAGTAAGGAATCTTCTGAAATCTCATTTTCTTCTCAATTTGCATTCCAGTCCTCAGAACACACACACACACACAAAAAAAAAAAAAGATGTAGAAACATCCCAAATGCTAGGAAGTCAAACAATTTGCAACTAAAACCACTACTATATGTATATGACCACTTGAATATATGTAGTAAATAAAATTCAACAATGCTGAATAATTTTTTTAAAAAAACACCAGTATCTCAGCAAAATTAGGATTCAAGGAAACTTCTTCCAGCAGTTAAAGGGAACCTGTAAACAAAAGCCAAAGTGAAATACTGAACTGTTTGCTTTCCCTCTAAGATGAAGAATAGCTAAAGAAGTTTGCCCTCACCATTCTCCTGAAAATTGTACTGGCAGTCCTAGCCTTACCACAAGATAAATAAACAGAAAGCAGAAGGATTGGAAAAAAAATAAACAAACACCTCTACACAGATGCTGCCATGCTTATTTATAAAGTTACATAAAGTGTATAAAACAGTTACAAAAGCTTGATGGTTCATTAAAATCTTAAGATGAAGGATTAATGTGAAAATGTCAAATTTGGAGCACAATTCAGAAAATAATTGACTTAAAATAACCCCAAATTTACAATAATTATTTACAATAACAAAAAAAATCACATTATAGAAATAAACTTAATTTTAAAATGGTGCAAGATCTCTATGGTAAAGCAACAAAATATTTTTAGAAAAGTTAAATAAATGAACAATCTCAGAATATTGATGGTTTGGAAGGCTCAATATTAAGATGTCATTTCTCCTCACAGTCAGCTATGGATTTATAACTCCAGCAGGCCTTTTTGTAGAAATGAACAAGATTGCTCTAAAGTTTCCACAGGAATTCTAAAGACCTAGGATAGCCAAGCTAATCTTTTTTGTAAAAAACAAAATTCTTCTAACTTCAAGTAATTCAGAGAAGGTAGCATGGGATAAGAGTTGATGACAGGTAAATAATTAATTTTAGTTTTTTTTCCAAAGATTGGATGCACTCCAGTGGGAAAGCACAATCCTTCTCTCACACGACCCTGCGATGTTCACATCAGTGTGAGGGAAACGCAGTCAAACCTTTCCTCACACCACTCACAAAACTTAATCTGAGATGCATCATAGGCCAAAAGGTAAAAGATACAACCAAAGGAAAGCACAGAGTATTTCAGGCAAAGAAAGCAAAGGACACAAAGAGTTTTTTCAGACAAAACACGAAAAAAAAAAATCTTGGTAACCATAAAATGTTAATTTTTTGAAAAATAAACTTCATCAGAATTTAAAATTCATCTCCATCAAAGATATAATTTAGAAAGTGAATGAACACGACAAAGACTTGGAGTGAACATTTGTAAAACATGCATCTAATAAAGGGTGAGTATTTCGATGGTACAAAGACTTGTAAAACTCAGTTAAAAAGAAAAGAAAACCAACAAGAGATTTCAACATTTTATCAACTACGCATGAAAAATTATGCAGCACTGAGCAGGGCTTCTAATCCCTCATCCAGGAGGCTGAGGCAGGTGGATCACAAATTCAAGCTCTATCATGTAACGCAGTGAGCATCTGGGTCAAAATAAAGACTAAAAAGGCTGGAGATAGAGTCTAGTGTGAAGAACTGGGCTCTATCCTCAGTAAAGAGAAAGCAAAACACAAGTTTCAGCATCACTGGTCACCAGAGAACCGCAAATAAAATTCTAGTAGGGCACTGCTATAAACCAACCAGAAGAACTAGAATCAAGAAAAGTGCAATATACTAGCCATGGGTGAGGATTTAAAGCAACAAGCTCTCTCATATGTCAAATGGGGCTATGAAATGGTACAACTTGTTTGGGAAAATATCTTGTGAATCCTTAAAAACTAAACATACACTTATCCTATGACTCAGCAATTCTGCTATAGGGTATTTTGTCGATGATAGACAAAAGTATATTTTGCAAAAAGATCTATACAGAATGCTCACAATGACTTCATATATAATACCCCCCAAAATACCAACAGCTCAGGTATCTGAGCAAACAAGAATGCATAAGTAAATTGCAGTTCATTTATACAGTGGAAAGCCATTTAGCAATAAAAGAAATAAAGTACTGAATTGCACAAAAACTTATGTATATCTTTAAAAACTGTTTTCCAAATGGTAAATAGCTTCTACAAGAGAACAGACTGAATTTTTCTAAACACAGAAGTTCCACAAAAGAAAATTTAATCTGAGGCTGATGGAGATAGAGTTTGATATCTCTCAGGGACACTTAAAGTACAGTGACGTTCTGTTTCTTGGTGAGGTTTGTTCAATACAAGTATACACTAAATCAAAATCCAAGCCAAGCACAACTTGCATTTCATTTCTTATAAATTGTATCTTAAAACAGAAAATAATGTTGGTAATGTCTAGCTCTCTTAAAGCGAAGGTGTGATGGCCAAGAATATACTCTGCCAATGGGTTTCCTCAGAACAGCGTTGGCAGTGGGCTGTAGGAATGGACAGAAGACGGGACTGTTGGCAGGCAGGTAGTCAGCTCACCTGCCCAGAACTCTGTGTGCAGAGAGACGTCACTCTGCGCTGACTCAGCTGCAGGTCTAAGAAGGCCCCCCGGTCCTTGTGCTCCTAAGAACTACATCACTTAGCTTTAATCTCCACGGAATTTGATTTCTTCTTTCTCCTGCCCTCAGCACATCTTCCAGGGTCTCACAGAGAATGACAGCTGACAGGTTCCCTACTGTCCCTCTGTGCCTTCCCTATGATAGCCCCACAGGGCCACAAGCCTGCTACCCCAGCAGGTCACGCACAACTGCCTAAACTGAGTCTCAGTGACATCTACAGGAAGAGATATGTGAGAACGTGCGAGCTACTGAATTTGAATTGAAAGCTATTTCTTCCTTTAAAGGTCAAACATAACTAAAAACAAACCCATGCCAGGTTTTTTGTTGAGATAAAATCATGACTATTTGAGGAAACCTACCAAATTTAAGTTATCACCAATCTAAGTTGACAAATTTTCAAAAAGGTTTAAACAATGATTAAAAAGTACTTCTTAAGGTGCTAGTTCAGTACGGGACACAATGGCTGCTGAAAGTCTGGTTTCCTTTGCAAAGAACATATGACCTGGGGAATAGAAAGAAAATAAACTCAAACAAAACAGTGAGGGACCCCTGACGAGTCACCCCATGAGACAGAGGTGATTCACAGATCTGCGGGGAAGCCAGCGTCAGCGGGAGTGGAGTGCTCAGGCTTTAGGAGGGTTTAGGCCTCATGACAAGGGTTTACTTACATGACAGAGCACTTTATAGTTTTCCACGAGCATTAAGCTGTTTTCTGTCAGCCCTCATAAAAGTGCTGTGAGATGAACAGGGCTCAGCGTGATCCTTATGCTCCAGAAGAGCTGGAGATCCCACAGCTAGAGCGGCCTGGGGCAGGACAAGAGGGCGAGCCTTCTGTCTCTCTGTCTTCCAGGCAGGAGTCAAGGACTGCAGCAGTGCAGCTGCAAGGACGGAGATGGGGACAGGACCCCACCAGATACTAGCCCTGAGGCCATGGCCTAACCAACTGACCCTAAACGGAAAAGGCTGTAAAGCAAAAAGCTACTTCCTCTAGTTCGCCTCCACACTCCACTGCTTAGCAACACCATCCACAGCAGATTGGCAGTGGCTTCCCCTGTGACAATGGAGCTATGGTCACTTCGAATCTCCAGCACTGAAAGAGAGCCTCAAATTTATTACTTACCTCGGAAAAGATCAGAATTCAAAGTACAGAATCCACTTCATGGTTATGTTTTCACACCACCGTGAAATCAAGCGGCTGGGGAGTACAACCATCCAGAGCCCCGGATCCCTCGGCTCCTACAGCTCAGGAAGCCCCTTCTAAGGAAAAGAGATGAAGATACAGTGCTGAAGGTGACTGCCACTACGGATCTTCCTCTGCACCGTAGCGCTTCTGCTTTCATTCTGGGGCCGTCTTCTAACACAGGCGTGCCTCCGGACACTCACAGTGCCGAGCACTGCACTGTATGAGGCATGTGCGTCCACTCAGAAGCTAAACTGCGTCCAGGCCCATCTGGATCCAGCTGGATCTGTGGGACAAGGCGCCAGGGGGGCTGAATCGAGTCACACCATCCAACTGCAGGTCTGTCTTCTAGCAAGGACAGAGAGAATGGACCCTGGCAGCCCACTGTGTCTGCAGACTCCAGGTCCATGCAACCCACAACCATGGACTGAAATATTCCAGGAAAAACTATCTGTCCTGAACACGCAGAGGCCTTTCCTGCCACCATTCCCCAACCAATGGCACAATAACACCAACTGCAACTCAGAAGGGACCTGGGGACCTTGGACTTTGTACCCAGGGACCCTGTGTCCAGGGAGCTGAGGGGCACTACACTCGCTGAGCTGAGCAGATTCTGGGTTTCTAAGAGCTCAGGCTATTGCAGCACAATGGTCTTCAAGGGCACAAGATTCTGGAATTTAGGAGCCAAGATTCCCCTGGATTTAAACACACTCCTCCCCGTAGAGCATTTGAGTTTGCCCTTCCACTTACAGGACAGCAGCCAATCCCAGTTTTCAAACTGCTCTATCTGGTGAATTTCATCGCACTCTGAGCATAGCCAGGTATCTGGCAGCTAGACACCCATGGCCTACTGGGGACGCCTCAGGTATGATACTAGGCATGTGCTGTGCAATGTGTCGTCTTGCACTCACCCCATAATAAGGTATGTGCCATTTTCTGCTCCTTTCTCCAGGAAATTGAAGCTCAGAGAAGTTGAGAAATTTGAGCATCTGCCCAAGTAACTGAGTGGAGAACTTGGTCAGGAAACCAGGCATTTGCCCTGCAGTCTGCACCCACGTTCCTGCTTCTTGTTCCCTGGACGAACAGCGGGCTCAGAAGTGAAAAGAGCTGGCGATGACAGCTGGCACTCGAGGGACCCAGACCCTTTCTTTCAGACTGAGTAGGAAATGGCCAGCTGTACCCGACCCAGAGGAAGGCGCGGGAGGGTCTTCAGGCAGGGGCCAGGACCCTGCCCAGCACCCTGTCCTTGTGTCCAGGACAAGCCCTCCTCACGCTGTTCCTTCTACCCTCATGGCGACAGGGCTGGGCACCACCACGTGATACCCTAGAAAAGCCCAACGGACCAGCCTGCTCTTGCCGAGGAAGGTGAGCTGAGGGAAGTGGTGGCTGTTTATGTAGATTTTAGCTTGAGGACAATTATGGCCAGGCTGCCAGCCGACACATGGGTGAGGAAGGTCAAAACAATAACAAAACACCTTTCATCTGAGATCATAGTAATTGCTTAATTACACGGTGCATTATATTATTGCATTGCTGGCCTGCACACCCGTCGGACGCCGAGTCCTCTACTGTCTCTGGGTGTGGCCAGCAGAAACTTGCGGTTTGCAAAGGGTTTCCATATGGAGTCCGGTTCCCTGTCCTTGGCAGCGGGGCAGCCTGGCAGAGACAGGCTCAGAGGCCACCCTCAGGGGCCCCGGCTCGCAGGCCTGGTTGTGAAATTCATGTCAGAGTCAAGAGGGGCTTTCGTCCGGGGGTTGACATTGCTCTCTGTCCGGGAAATGTCCATTCCCTTGCTTGCTTTGCTTTATAAACAAAAATGATCCCTTCATTTGAGTTGAGTTGGTCACTCAACAAGGAAAAAGGAACTGTTTCTATTCTTTATCATTTGTGTTTACTTACTGTACAGAGGTAGAGTCTAATATCTGCGGAAGATCTTGTGCATAAACTGGAAATTCTGGCTTCTTGAGTAATCTATTGGTGAAATTTCAATTTGGGACACATGGATGGTTGTCATAGTGTGTTTGATGATCGTGAGTCCTGTGTTGTTTTTTTAAGTGTTGCAAAGCTATATTCCAGCAGTAAGACTAAGGTAAAATTTTAGATGTATCTCCTTTTTTCTTTTTCATCTTTCTTTTTCTTTTTTCTTTTTTTTTTTGCTGGAGTTCAAACCCCTGGCCCCATGCATGCTAAGCATGTGCTATAAAGTAAGCTATGCCCCAACCTCTTTTCTTCTATTAGAAAAGAAGATCTGCTAAGGGACAGTAAAATATAATAAATTTCAATTTTAGAAAAGGTACTAGTAGAATTTGGAGGTTTCAGACGAAGTTGCCAGGTAGATCCGTAACGAGGGAACATAAAGAAAGGAAAGGGGCAGCATTACTTCAGCTTTTCACTGTCACGGGGTCCTGGACTTCCCTCCTGAGTGTTTGCCAACAGTACAGAAAAAATAAAACCATCCTCTCTGTCCCTCCTGGAGCCTGGAAAACAAGAAAGAGAGTGAGAAGAAATGAAACAATAGAAATTCCGCAGTGAACATCAGACCTGAGATACTGTAAAGCATTCTCATTCTGAAAATTAGGCCAGCAGTGAAATGATTGACACTTCCGAAGATGGTTATGTGATTATGGTCATTTTGAAATCCATCTATGCACAAATCATGCTTTCTTACATAGAATTAATTTAAGATCCTTAATGTTTAAGTGACAAGTACACAGTTTCAGCCCTAGGAGATTTGTGAAAACAATTTCCTGGACATGTATGAAGGGTGCAGCTATTCACCCCAACAATGGGACCATGATCAGTGTGGTGTTTAAAAACAGTCTGGCCTCCCCATTCACAGACAGGCAGCTCGGTTGGGTGTCTCTGCGGCCAGGCACAGAGACACAGGTCTGTCGTCACTGACATTTTATCAGGGTCTGCTCCCTTCGCATTTGCCTCTTCTTCCAGCCTGTGATGTCTGAGGAGCTCTCTTGCTATTTGCTCGCTGCGCTGTGCCTTCTCACGAAGTCCACACACCCAGGTCCAAGGAAGAGCTGCCAATCTCAGGAGTCGGGGGTGGGGGGGGTGCTTCTCCCATTTCCAGGCAGAATCATGGGACACACAATGCACCAACAGTCGAGGCGCCATATGTGATCCCTTCATGTTGCAGCTTCCTGCTGAGCTGAAGCTGGCAGCATCCAGGGTGCTGCTGAGAGCTGCTGTCTTCTCAGATCGGTTCCTCTGGGGGAGCAGTGTCTTTGAGACATGGTTTCATGGCATTTGGTGCTAGGAGGGGCATGGTGAAGGGAAGGGGTAAATCCATAGGCTGTGAGCATTCCTCCCCCTCATCTAGGAAGATCTGACTTAAAGCACTCTATCATGCTAGGTGAGGAGGTTGGCAGCCAAAAGAAAATACATGCGACTTGGGAATCCAAGGTAAGCTTCACTTCTGCAGTCAATTGCATCTGCTTTTCTAGTGCTTCTGCATTTGATCAAAGAGGACAGTCCTGACACCTGCACACATCAGTTCTGAATTGTTTTGGTGGCCTGGGGAACAGGATATAAAATCCTGTCTTTCTTGCTTATTTTGTGCCTAACTCCAGTGCAGCTGGCACTCAAAGGGAGAAACCGGTTAGAGTGAATGTATGGCAGGGCTGGGCAGGGCTGGGCAGGGCTGGGCCTCCCACACACCACAGCTCAGCAGCCGAGCCAACACCTGCCCAGGGGTGAACCAGCCCAGCCTCTCCAAGTGGACATGACCACCGACAGCACCAGGCGCATGCAGGAAAGCCACCCAGCAGTGCCTCCATCCACACGTGCACACACAGCCACGCACATCCACACCGCCGCCTCTTGCCCACCGCCTCGTCTCTCCCCTTCCAGACCAGGCTTCCTTCCTCCCTGGCTGCCACTGCGTTCTAAGTCCCTTGGAGACTGGAACTACTCGCTTCTCCTGGACTTCCACTGTGACTCGACCTCCCCACCACTCATGAGAAGGAAACTTCATGGGACAGAGGGGCTGGGCTGGTGACCACCAGCATGCAGAAGATGCTGAATCCAGATGTGGACAGGAAATTATCCACCCAGCACCACCGAACCTTCACATGAACGATGCTCAGCACTTTCTCAGGGGAGAAAAGTACAAGGAAAAGAAGTGCTGGACGTGCAAAGAGACAACAGCGACTTCTTCAGACGTCTTCACAGCGTTTCCCCTTATTTTCTCTGCTGACAAGCTGAACCGCAGGCTTCTCCCCACAGGCTTCTCCCCGCAGACCAAAGCTTCTTCCTAATCTAGTTGCTGTATTGGTCTAATGCAATTGATGTCAAAAGACAGAAAAAAATTGAAAAAGCCAAGTTTTAAAGAAAAGAGCAAGACCATGGGCACTCTTCCTACCATGGCAGTCAGCGATTTCTCACACCCTCTTCTTGTTATCTGCGAAACAGGGACGACCAGCACTTTGCAGACATTTGGAAGGAGGCTGTAAAGGTTAGCAAGTGGAAGACAGAGCTCCAGAGAACTGAGATGTCTTCTCGGAGGGAGCCAGCTAGTGCTGGCAAAACAGGGGTTCAGTCCTTGGTTTCCTGGCTCCTTGTCATGGACTCACAGGAGCCCGGACTGAAGGAGCAGCCCGGTCTACCGCCTTTGCTGTCTTGTGCTCACCCAGGGGCCTGGCTTGCTGTGTCTGAACTCCTACTCCAGAGACTGCCCTTCTTCCCAGGCAACCCATTCGTCTCTGCTATCTCTGACAGCCACAGAGTCTCACAGTCTCCATTCAGCCCTGCCCTGGCATGCAGCCTCTGTCATAGCTGTCCTCAATCCACACATTGGACTTCAGAACTTGTGGGCGCTGAGTTCTGTCCCATTTCTGTCCTCTTTGAGGTGGCATCAAGCTATCTGGTCCCCATTTTTGAATACATTTTGTCCACGTCTTTTTTTTTTTTTTTTTAGGTTTTTTTAGGTTTTTTTGAGACAGGGTCTCACTTTGTGGTTCAGGCAGGCCCCAAGCTCAGCCTCAAACTCACATCACAGCAATCCTCCTGCCTCTGCCTCCTGAGTGCTGGGATTACAGGCGTGAGCCACCACGCCCGGCACTGTGGTATGTGGTACTGGTTGCTCCTGGGCATGAGGCTCCACGCCCAGTATGGTATGTGGTTACCGGGATGAACCCGGGTCCTTGCGCTTGCGAGACAGGCGCCGGAACCATTGAGCTAATTCCCTAGCCCTGTCCATGTCTTCTTAAATGTAGAGCCAAACACTGAAAGCCAGCACATTAAGGGACTCCTCATAGCACCGGATGCCTTCCAAGGCCCCAGAGGCCGCGTGGGCCGCGTGTGATAGCAGACGCATGGGGCCTCTTCCTCCCTGCGTACACACCTGTGAGCCAGTGTAAACTAGGTGGAACAAGATATTACAGCAAGAATAAAAGAGAACAGTTGCAATAGACTATAATAAATGTCATGTGAACACAATGACTCTCCAAAATTTGGAATTTTCTATGTAGTATTTTCAGATTTTGATTGATCTTGAATAGCTGAAACCACAGATAGCAAAACTACAAAGGTGAAGGACTCCTGCACTCCAGCAGTGCTCAGCCTGCACCAGGAAGAAGAGGCAGCTCAGTGCTGTGGGAAACCCTCCATCGCATAACTGCAGAGGGGGAGCACGAGAGCGGACGTCGCTGCAGAGGGGGAGCACGAGAGCGGACGTCGCTGCAGAGGGGGAGCACGAGAGCGGACGTCGCTGCAGAGGGGGAGCATGACGGCGGAGTCCCCTCTGCTCTCCGTGCCTTTTTAAGATGTTTTCATATTCATTGAGTGTAAAAAAAAAAAAAAAGTATCAAAATTTTTAACACTGACTCTTTGGGGTGTACAAAGTTTTTAAAATAACAATACAAGTTCTTATATGAACCACAATGAAAATATCAATACCGCTTTACAAAAACAATAATCTTTACTTCATTTATCATCCCTAAGGCACTCCTCACACAACAACAGCACATTCCATACACCGGTATCACTCACACTGACAGCACAAGTGTTTTGCTCTCTTGGCCTTTTGTAGGACATACTTGACATCTCACTGGTCTTGCTGCTTTGTCAGGAGGTTATTATATTATACAATGTGTAGCTAACAGGAACATAAACTGTCAATAAGGTATTAAAATCTTCATACATACTGTATGTTTAGAAAAAAACAACATTTTCACATCAGCTGTGTACTTGTTTACAACACCTAAAAGATAACATCAAAAGTAAATTCCTATATGAACTACAGTAAAAATACCAATAGAACTCCACAACCAACATAAGTCTGTTTAAAGCAAGGACACATAACAACTGCATGTTCCGTGTATCCTCTCACGCTGACAGCACGGGTCAGCCCTGCAGTCCTGTGTGGCGGCCGCGCTGGTCATCTCTCCTCTCCTGTTATGTCAGGAGCTTCCTACTGTATTGTACAACGTGCACAGAGCGAGGAAATAAGATATCGATGAAATAAAATATCAAATATGTAATGAGTGCTTAGGATAGACATCAACCCTTTCACATCAGCTGTTTACTTGCGTACAAAACCTAAGAGAAATACTTCAGAAATGAAAACCTCCATGAAATACAATGTAAACACAAACAAGGCTACCACACTGTGCTTTGTATAGCACAGATTTTGTTGGGGTTTTTTGTTTGTTTATTTGGCTTTTTTTGCTGCTGCTAAGTCATATTCCACTTCTGGGTACTTGCAGAATTAATTATTTCAACACAAATGAAGTGACTTTATAATTAAACTTTTAAAACACAATATATAGGTATGTAAGTAATACTATTATATTAGATATGAGAAATTTGCCATTTTCTATACTCTTAACCCTCAAAAAAGAAAGTTCACAATATGAGATGATGGCTAGATTCATTTACTTGACTGCAGTAATAACTTTTTCAGATTTATATCAAAATATCATGTTATATACTTTTAAAACACATAATGAGAAAAGACTGAGAGTAGAGCTCATTAGTAGAGTGCTTGCCTAGCATGCATGAGGGCATGGGGGCCATTCCCAGAAAACTTCACCAAACATATGTACATATATATACATATATGTGTGTAACATGTATAGATATACATTAATATATTCTATTAATATATATTATATATTAATATTACATACATTAGGTCATATACTATATTATGTATTATATATATAAAACATGTATAGATATACATATATGTTTATTTTATTTACAGAAGGTGTGGAGTGTTGCTCAGTGGTACAGCATATGCTTAGCATGCATGAGGCCCTGTGTTGCATCCCCAGCGCACACACACACACACGCGCGCGCACACACGCACACACACACACACACACAATTTAAATTACACAAAGAGTAAGGTGCCATCTTATCTTACCCTCTAAATTGTACAGTTAGGTCTTCTTGAGTTTTGGTCCCTGCAGTCCTTCTGACGTGACTTCCCACTGGCAGGAGGAGCTGAGAGTCATGGTGTCGCACGAGGCGCCCCTGCCAGCTGCTCTGGTCATTACTGCTGCTGCACCAGGGGTCCTGCTGGGGGCCACCTCCTTACCGCCCGCTGGGTGCAGGCCAGCGTTCCTGCACAAGGACACCATCTTGAGAGGACAAGCCAACTGCTTTGCGGTGCACCCCACAGGTGCAGGAGCTCCTTGACCTCCAGTCTGGCAGCCCTGGCCAAAGAAGCAACGAATCGGCTTTAATGTGAGCTGTTCTTGTGAACCCAGGCTCGAGCGTTTGTCACTCCTACTCTGCCACTCTAGCGAGTATTGCCGGAAGCCCCTGCCTTGTCTTGGACACGGCCACATCAGCATGATGAGCACAGGGCTGATTTAAGGAGGGAACTGTCTGTAATGGACAAGAAAGCACGGAGGACTCAGGGCTCTGGCAGGCCCAGACTCACCTCGACGCACTTCCTGAGGATGCACCAGCCCCTTCCTCCATGGACCCAGCAGGACAGAAGACGGGAAGAACACGCTCCCTGTCCAGCTGTCCACCCTGCTCCTGTGGGGGAAGTCCTCAGCCTCCCCAGCCTCTCCCGTCCTCATCTGCTCCCTGAACCTGGCCTCTGATCCCCAACTCTGCCGTTCTTGTCCCCTCCCCAGCGCTGACAGGGAGCATCGATTCTTCCTCCTCCCTGGAATTTATATTGCAAAAGACCCACTATGTAGGAGAATTCCAACCTAGCAATGCCATTTCCGACCTAGCCCGAGGAAAACATTTCTGAAGGCTGCCTTACTGCTGCAGCCAGCGAGCGGGCCACTTGTTAGCCTGGCTTTCGGAGCAAAGACTTCTCCCCAGTCGGTGTGACACCTCTGTTTGCAGAGCCACAAATCTTCCCGAATGGAACGCCGTCTAAAATGATTACACAGCGGCCCGCAGTCTCTGCCCTCAGCACAAAGGGGCTCTTTTCACGTTTCTTCAATGGTTTTTCGCATAAATATTATTTTTGCCATCATTCTTCAGGTGTGGGCGGGCTCACCGCCAGGAGCCGGAGGCAGTGATAAATGAGCCTCCAGGTGTTGCTGCCCTTGAAAAATTCCCTTAACAACCAGTTATTAGGGCTGAGGTCATTGTCAGAGGCAGCTATTAGGGAAGGTTCTGCTGCAGGGAATTCTTGAAGAAATCCCATCCCTCTTGGCAGCTCCGGGACATGTGTGAACACGGCTGCTCTTCAGGAGACCAAACGCAAACGCGGTCGATTCTCGCTGTGCTCCAGCGAGTGACGCCGGTGCAGGGAATGCGGCGGCGCTGCACAGCCGCGCTTGCTGTTCAGAGCAGGAAAGCGCACAGCCCTCAGTCCGTCCCAACAACTGCAGCTCTTCCCTAGGGCTCAGAGCCTCAAACTCTGAGAATCCAAGGGGCGTAGTGCAGACTGCTGGATTAGCAAAAGGGGCAAGAGGAGAATTCAGATTTTGCCCATCAAACACGTAGACTTCTCAGTGAGAAAGACGGGGAAGAGAGCTGGCTGAGCTGTGAGCTGGCCCTGTCAGCTCTTGTGGCGGCAGGGTGCTCTCCTGCCCTCCAGTGCGGAGTGTGAGGTGGGATGTCCGGGGTGGGGCCCAGGGCGGCCCTGCCCAGCCACTGCCTGTTCTGCACAGCGCTGGACCCACTTCCGCATGTGAACGTGAAGCGCCCTGCCTTCCCTCGAGACCAGCGGACCGATACACACGCACTGCTCCCATTCCCAGTAGTGCATAAGGGAGAAAATAACGAGGAAGGCGGACACAGGGGGCCGCGCCATAACGGGAATGTGGGGGAGGAAGCTGCTCCATGCAGTGCAAAGACAGAGGGAGGCGGCTGCCCCTCTCCCCAGCGACTGAGACCTCCGCCCTGATCCTTACTTCACTGCACCCACCTTTGCCCCTCGGGCCTGTGAGACGTCCCACAGACTCACCGCACAGAAGGCTCTAAGGTTTGGATCGAGCCCACTCAGCTCCCCAAATTCAGAAAACATTTAAATTCTTCCCTTGGAGGAAGTTGAGAAAGTACAAATTCTATTGTTCCATCCTCACTGAAAAATAATGAGATTATAACAAAAAGGAAAGGAAACAAATTTTATGTATATGGGGGGAGGTAGGGTGGGTAGGGCTGTGGGAAAAAATGAGAATTAAGTTGTGTCTTATACTGGTACAAATCCCCATTATGGAGTACAATTATGATGCATATATGTAATGTACAAATAAAGATTAAAAAAAAAAAAGGAAAGAAAGAAAAATTAAACTGTGGTCTTGAATCACCAAAAAAAAAAAAAAAGAAAGAAAGAAAGAAATCTCTGTGAATGTGACCCCTGCAGCGGAAAGAAGCTGTGCTGGTGAGGGGCGGCAGGGCCTCAGGAGTCAGGACCTTGGCTCCGCCTGCTCTCACCACAGAGCACAGCGGGGCAGAGCACAGCCTGGCACCTCGCAGCTGAGCAGAAAGCGCCCCTCACTCAGGCGCTGGCCTTCTGCTGGGCCTGGCTTTACCACCAAATGCCTGTGGTGTGATCTTCCTGCGGTGCAGGCACGCGATGCACTCTGCCGGTTCTCACCCTGAAGGCAGCACTGCCAACACAGCGCCGGCTCAACACGGCAGGCGGGAGCACTGCTGCTGCCTGCACCGGAGCAGCCCACCTGTGAGCCGTGGAGGAAAAGCAAGGGTAAACTGTCTCCCGACCTCTGTCAGAGTCTAGAAACAAAAGGTGCTCTACCATAACTGGGAGCCACTTCGGCCTTGGAAATGCTGACCACGCTGCAGCCTTGGTGAGCCCGAGGACATCAGTGGCACGACAGGAGCCTAACACTACAGTGCAAGTACTGCGTGTTCCACTGTCACACGGTCCCGACGGAGAGAGATCCAGAGCAGAAAGCAAGGCGGTGGAGATCGGGCTGGGGCTGGGGTATAAGTCTCTTGGTGAGTGGGTTCAGAATTTTGGTTTTCCAAAAGGAAAAGTTCTGGGACTGGATGCTGGTGGAGGTTCTCGTGCCAATGAACTAGGTGCTGGCGGTGACTGCCGGGCCCGCGCTGTTTTGCACCACGTTAGCATCAGCTACTTTTTACCCGGCCCAGAAGTCACAGATACTCCTTTACTCTGCCCCTTGGCAACACAAAGCACACTTCTTTCCAGTGCTG
>PVIR01023880.1:7765-26498 GCA_004026965.1 Petromus typicus
GAGCGCAGCCGACCAGGCCTTGGTGGCGTCCAGAGCGCAGCCCAGCACTCACTGTCTGTCCGCAGACACCAGCTGGCCTCGCACTGCGGCCGGGGTCTTTGTATTCAACAACCTTAACACAGGACTAACATGTAGAGAATACAAACTGACAGCTTTATTAAACATACCGGTTTTTTAGTAACCAATTTATTATAGAAATTATAGTAGTAATAATAAAATTTTGAAAGTCTTAAAGAAAGGCCAAGCATTTCAGAAAATGCTAATAGGCTACTGGACTAAAAGAAACTACAATTAAGAGAATAACACAATTAGAAAAAGCGTATGTGATGGAAGTTATTTAATTAACATGGAAATATATGATATAAATACATTGGAACTGAGTACTACATACTGATCTATTATCCCTCTGATAGTACAAGGAAACAATTTCATTTAGACAACTAACTTATAATATGTTAGGTAACTAAGACAGACGACAGACTTTTGACCAATAATTCTATGTTAATCAGAGATTGTATACTGTCTTTTTTTTTTTTTTTTATACTGGGACTTGAATTGAGGGCCTCACGTTTTCCAGGCAGGTACTATGCTGCTGAGCTACTTCTCTGGCTCTGTCTACTAAATTTTAATGGCTTAGAAACTAAAAGGTTATTTTGTTACACACAGGTAGACATATATTTGAATGTTGGAAACAATGTAAGTAATAAAAATGTAAAACAATGAAGAAAAGAAACAAGAGAATGGGAAGACAGACAAAGAAGAGAGAGGCAATTTAAATTTTCTCAGACTATTAATAGAGCAAATCAGCTTCAGTAAATGTAAACAGTGTCACCAATTTTGTAACAGGCACACACCATGAAACTCATATATTAATAAGCTATATAATATAGTGCATCAAGTTCAAAATCAGTTATGCATATTTAATATTATATGCTCAGCATAGCCTAAAATTTATTTTAAAATAATAAACAGTGCCTGTTAAGAAATGCATTCTTTTTTCAAACTACAGTGTGTCAACGCTGACCATTTATCAGAACTATTTTTTAAGTTATCATCCAACACTTTCCTTTTCGTAGCAAAAAGGGATCATTTGAAAACACATTGAACTGAACTTTGGAAAAAGACAGTGTTTGGGTTTGAATCAGTTCTTCAGCAGCTGCGAGGTTATGACAAAAGGAAGAAAACACAGTCGACAAGAAAATGAATGATGCCGGGAACTGTCCTTGATGTTGCTTTTGACTCCTACTACAGCAGGAGAGCGAGAATGCTGCATTTGCTGGGACAGCAGCTGGCCGAGCAGAGTTCCAAAAGTGAATTCCTCTCACTGAGTGCATTTACTTCAGCCAGTGAGTGACCTTGTAACCCACCCAGTCTGTCGCTCGGTGCCCGGCGCTGGTGACGCCAGATCCGCGCTGTGAGTCTGGACCTCATGACATTTGTGAACAGAGTGAGTAGAAAATAGACATACAAACAGATGCTGGTCGGGAACACTTCCCATCTCTCATAAAGCAAGCGTGGGGGACTTGTGCACCAAACAAACATGACTCATTATGGGAAACCCAGGATGCTTCACACAAGATGAGCTCATAATATGAACGTTAGCAGACTGCCAGAGAGGCAAGGGCATGCAGTGAAGAAAGACTGACAGCCCTGAGTTCTTGGGGAACCACCAGATACTTGGTGCATTGGAATATAAAGGGAGAAGTGAGAAGCGATGTGGGTGGGCAAGTGAAAGTGGAAGAGATGATAAAGAATTTGCAGGTTTAGCTCAGTGGTTCTGGCACCTGTCTTGCAAGCGCAAGGACCCGGGTTCGATCCCCGGTAACCACATACCATACTGGGCATGGAGACTCACGCCCAGCAGCAACCAGTACCACATACCACTGTGCTGGGCGTGGTGGCTCACGCCTGTAATCCCAGAACTCGGGAGGCAGAGACAGGAGGATTGCTGTGATGTGAGTTTGAGGCTGAGCTCAGGGCCAGCCTGAACCACAAAGCGAGACCCTGTCTCAAAAAGCCAAAAAAAAAAAAAAAAAAAGAATTTGCAGGTGGTTCCACTGGGATGAAATTTTACCCTCAGGAAATGAGAAGTTATTGTGTGTTATTTAGGTCCAAGATTCATAGGATTAGATTTGCATTTCAGGAAGATCACCTGACAGTATATAGAACAGAAAATGCTAAAAAAGGCGAAGGGTAACAGAAGTCTCTCGACATGATCCAAGACAGAAACAAGAGCCTGGTAAAGGAATCATAGGGAAAAAGAAGAAAGTATGGACAGAGCAGTATGGAGGAGAACTGACTGGGTTGGCGCCTTATTAGATAAAATGAAGGGAGAGAGAGTTCAGTATGAACTTCAGGCTTGGATTTCTTTTCTTATGATAGTAGTGAAGGTGTTGTGAACTTATGTTTTTCCTCCTTCAAATTCACTCATCAAATCCATAAGGCCCAGCATGAGTGAACTGGAGATGAACCTTCCAAGATTTTATTCAGGTTAAATAAGGGTGAGTGTCTACTTCCATAGATCTGGAGTTCTCATAAGATGAGACCAGAGGTTCATGCTCAGGCCATATCAGGAGCATGATCTTAGAGATCTAGTGAATGTCAAGCTAACACATGTTGGGTGGGGCATGTGGAAAAGTGAAACCTTCTCTTGTAGGAGAGGTGGCTAGTAGGCTTCATGTAAGAGGCTAGGTTATGTTAGAATATGCCACTTTGGAGAATCGCCTAATAATTGTTCCTGAACATTTGGTGCGATTGCTATGATTTTCATAAGTGTATATGTTCATGGACTTTATTCCCGTGGGAAGAAAATCCTTAAGAAACCAGCTAAGGACCCTTTCACCTCTCCTCACTGGGAGCGCTTTCAGTACACTTTTGGAGAACCGATCATCTTATCATGTGCTTATATTTTGGTTGCTCTCTGATTGTTAAGAGTGTACAGTTTAAACCTTGATCCCTGCTGATGTTTGCTGTGCCTTCAATGTAATCCTCCAGCACCGCCTTCAGTTGAACCCCATTTAATATCCATTGTGAGGTGTTAAAAGGGTGGAAAATTATCCTTGGTCTTTAGCATGGAGTCCCTAGGAGGTGATGAGGGTTACACAAAGCCATGGGTGAAGCCTCTGGGACTGGACATCAGTGGCTTTAGAAGAGGAAGAGCACCCAAGACCCAGGCACACACGTGTGTTCTCCCTGTCTGTTCTCACAAGGGGTCCTTACCACCTGGTCACTCTCTGGGGACCCTTGTATCTTGACCGTGGACCAGAACCATGAGCCTAAAGGAAACTCATTCTTTGGAGAAGTTACAAGTTTGCACTCGTGTGTTAAAAGCCACAGAAAACTGACTAATAAAATCTTCATCTTCTGCCTCCTGCAAAATCTAACATCTATCCTGGCAGGCGTCTTGGAGTACAAGTGGCGGTACATTTTGTATGCCATTGAATCCTGAAAGCCTGCAATGCAGGATTTGCTCATGATGCTACTTACTGGGTGAATGAACTTGTTTTTGAGGCCTTCAGTAAATATTATCTGTGACCTCAATAAGTCCTTATTCAATCTGAAAGAATTGACTTGTACTGAATCAAAATCTTGAAAGTTCCATGAATTCCCACAGCAAGGACAATTGCTTCTCTTATCTTCTAGTGCCAAAGCATACTTTTTGCTTGAACTAGCCAGTCAAAGGCTTTTCTTTCTCTTTCATTCTTTTTTCTTTTTTAAGGCTTGAATGAAATGCTTTTTGAAATTGCATCGACTGCTTTCATGTTCCACATTTTTATTTAGAGTTTCTTTAATTGACTTTATCTTTCTTGTTTGTCCCTTTCTTGTCCCCTTATACTTTCCATGTAGCTTTCTGTTTCACAATTCTGTTTGATGATATAAACTTAGAAAATAGAAAACAAACTTTTCTTGTCCCCAAAGAAAGATTGCTTTCCCCTCTGCTACAGGGAATCTACACAAAGATTTCAAGTGCGAATTCAAAGCAATGACTAAGAGTCAGCATCTATTTTTCTTTTTCTGGAGAACGAAAAGAAAGTGGTAAAAGTGAAGCTCAAAGGCATTGTTTGCTGAAGCTGAATTAAGTAAAATTACATGAAAAATAAAGGCTGTCAGCAGTCTCATGGGGAAAAAATAATCTTGTTCTTTCATATCGGAAATAGCCCACTCAAACTTTATTTTTAAAGTATCTAAAATTGAGGAAAAGAGGATCTATGCTGCTATCAGAAGTTCTCTTTTTATTTTTTCTAGTCCATAGAAATCAGCAGGACACTCCTATAGAAATTAACATGAATGTGCAAAAGCCCTATCATGCCTTTTATGATAGATCTGGAATTTATGAACTGAATTTAGTCTGATTTGCTGCCTCATTTTCTCAGTTTCTTTCCTGTTATTTAAAGCTTATTAGCACATTAAATATTATTTTGTGGCTTCGGTTTTGAATGCATATATATTGCTATGATAAAAAATATGGTGAGTGCTCAAATTTTTAAAAAAATTATTACAACAAAGATTCTTAGCCATTAATCCCCTTCAAAATACATTTGATTGCTTCAAACATACTTATCCCATACACTGGCAGTGTCCCTTTTACTGTAGCTTAAAAAATGTCATCAACCTATTTTTGATCACCCCTCATCTATGCATTTATATCCAATTTTAGTTATTTTAAAAATAAAACACATGTGTGTGTTGACACCTGCTGATTGGCTTCTGGGCCCTGAGTGAGCCTGCTTCACTCTGCTGTGTAGTGAACAAGATGTACACCAGAAAGATGAGCAGCTCTGAAGGAGAGTAGGAACAGAAGGGTTGGGCCAAAGGACTGTGAGTTCTGCTACCAAGGTTGATATCTGTATCAGGCAGTGTTCAGTTAGGACTATAAATTTAACTGCATTAACTTTACTTCCTCTGGCAACTCGAAAAGCAGAAGTTAAATCCCTCACCGTGGTGAATATCTAACACCAGTATTCCAGATTGTTTGAAATCTGTATTAATTGAATTCATTATTTCCCTGGTCATCCTCAAGTTGGTGAAATTCTATTGTTCAAATAATTTGTAATAACACATTACTCAAATCTCATAAACCCAGTACTAGAAATATTTCACTTTTGCAACCTTGCAGTGTGCATATAGCACTTTAATAGCAGTCAATTTCAAAATTGAGCCAAATAGGAGAAATTGATGAGTTGAATTGGAAATAACTGAATTTGGAAAATACTAAATTTTTCATACAGTTTAAAACACTTATTTCCTACATAAGCCAAATAGAGGTGCTGGATTTAGCTGGTTCAGAGTCTCTAGGAGAGAGGCTTATGTGACCTGTAAGAAACCTCAGGCTTTCACTTGGTGATGTATAAATCCATCAGGATATAAAAATAACTTCTCAATTGTTCATGAGTTAAACATGCCAATACTTTGCTGGGCGTGGAGGTGCATGCTTGTACTCCCAGCACTTAGGAGGCTGAGGCAGGAGGATCACCACCAGTTTGGGGTCTTTGCTGTTCCAGCAGGTGAAGATAGAGTCAAGTCCTCAGGTTGGGATATGTCCTAGCTGGTCTGTAGGCAGTAGAGCTCAGCCCAGGCCTGGTCCTGATTCTGCAGTAGGATTTCTCCTGACAACTCACAGTTCTATAGGTTGGAAATTCTGGGAATAACGGGTCCATGGCTGTGTCTGAGGAGGCCTAGATTCTTGCAAGTGGTTCCTTCTCTGCATCCCTATGTGTTAAGAGCCAACACACACCCTTGGTTCTCTTTCCTAAAAGCATTATATCTTACTTGAGGGTAGACTTTTCACGTCAGTGTCAGTTACCAAAGGCTCCATCGTTTTATTGTTGTTGTTTTTTAAGTTTTTTGAGACAGGGTCTCACTTTGTAGTTCAGACTTGCCCTGAACTCACTATGTAGCCCAGGCCAGCCTCAAACTCTCAGTAGTCCTCCTGCCTCTCCCTCCTGAGTGCTGGGATTACAGGTCAGAGCTACCTCACCTGGCACTGTGATATATGGTGCTGGAGATCAAACTCAGGACCTTGTACTTTCCAAGAAGATGCCAGCACCATTGAGCTAAATTCCTGGTCTAAGGCTTCATCTTTTGAGAATAATAATTGTGCCTACAAATTCAGATAATAGCAGGGTCCAGTTCTGTAACTTATGCATTTACTAACTGGAAATTTTTGTTTAAAACTCTCCTTGATCAACTATTTGGTAATACTATAAAATAATTTACATTAGTCAATATGTGTGTATTTCTTTCCCTTCACTTAACAATTTCTTGAGTAATCAATGTTCAGTCCTTATCTTGGCAATCGCCCCCCCCCACACCTATCTATCCAATGAAGTCAATTATTTATCTTTTGGATATTTGTATGCTACCAAATCAGGTTGTTAAGAGTCACTTTAGTGATCAATGTAAGGCGTGATGCTTGATTTCATTTCTCTAAGAAAAGACTGGAGTCCTCTTACATTTCTTAGTTATCATTCTCCGAGGAGCCCTTTCTTCCTAGTAAGGTATCATGGATGCTGCAGTCTGGGTTCTACTGTTCTACAGGAGGGCTTTACTGTTACTAGGTTTTATTGTTTCTGGTTTCTTCAGGAAAGCAAGAAAATTATATGCTTATGAAATGGAATGATCAATTGTTATTTCATGTTAATCATTCTAAATCAAGATTACTGTTTTAAAATCTATTTTAAAATCTTAATATAGCAATAGTTTTTTTCTTTTATCGTGAAAAGACTTGAAACAGGTACAGTCACTTATTTTCTTTAGGCTGCAACATATTCACAATAGATTCAAATGAAAATACTAATATTAATAAAAACAGTAAGATCTCTGGGTCTCTGATAAAGTACCTTTGTGGCTGGATTTTTGGATATTTACCTTCGTGAATACACGGTGAACTATTTGCTTTAAGGTCACTACAGTTTGTTCCCTTCTTGTATGTTTGGGTATGCTAATATAATAAATAGATTTTATAGGACTACCAGGACTACAGCCAATATTTTTTTAAAAATTCAAATCCTTATTGATACATTATGAATACATATCATCATCACATTCAACACTGAGAGTTTGTACCAGCTTCTGCGGCCATACAACCCTGAATGTGCCAGATCTCATCTGATCTCAGAAGCTAAGCACGGGCGGGCCTGGTTAGTCCTTGGATGGGAAAGTTTATACCAGAATATGACATGACTTGATTCTTGTTTTTTCCCCTTCCCCTACCCACCCTGCAGCCATTGCTTTTTAACATTTCTTTTATAAATTAATTTTGTTTTCTTAATTGGATAAAATAATTTACTTGATTTCAAAGCAAAAACTATATAATGAAATAGTGACCCTCGTCATCTTTGGGCATTCTCTCTAACCTTCAGTATTTTTTACTAGTTTGAGAAAAACTATGGTATAGGTAGGTAAGGGAGTTTTCATTCTTTTTTATGACTTACCATTCTGTAATTTATTGACTCAGTCTGGTCTTATAGGACAAATAATGCTTTATTGAAGAGCCTTGTCAGTCACTGGGATTCATTCTTAGAAATGGTGTCCCTGGGCAGAGGCAGGTCATCTGGGCTTTGCTAGGTACTGTCGGGATATTTTTAAGGGAGATTGTGTGGTTTTGGCATCTCTATTTGTAATGCACAGGATGTACAAATGAAAATGCTCATTTCCCCATGAGACGTGCTTATCAATTTGACAGGCAGTTCTGGGGCAGGAGTTTCATGGAACTTACTTGTGGAAACATAGTTTACAGAAAGTGTTGATGACAGAACCAAAAACAGATCAAAATGTTGCTCATGATTTCTGTAAAAAAATTGATTAAACTGTGACCATGTTTAGTTTATGATTTTTGAGTTGAAATGAATCACCTCTATATTCCAGTGCTGTATTCGGTTTATGGGAGAGAAAGATTAGCAATCCATAAAATTGATTACATTAGTCCAATAAAATTCCACCAAAAATCAAGGTGAAGAAAGCATCCGCACACACCTCAGATGTTTTAAAAATGTGAACTCAGAGAAGAAAGAAACAAATGACCAGAATCCGGGCAGTTTTGGTGTGATACTGCTTATTTGGAAGACTCAGGTGTTATTATAAGACTCTGCTGTTATTACAGCAGGCCTGACACTGGCATCTTACGACTTCTGTTTGAAACATTTAGAATAATGTTTGGTGCCTAAGATAGAAGGGAGGACAGCAAAGAACTTGCAAGCTGAGACTATTGGAAGCACCTAAATACAAATGTTAGTACTGCATTTTTAAGGACAGATTTTTTTTCTTTATTTTACCTGAGTTGACAGATTTATTATACTGTTTGGTATCTACCAGCTGTTCTAATCACAATGTAAATATTATGAGAAAGATTTTCTGCAGAAAAAGTTCTACAAAGGTGTCTTGATTGTAGGCATACTTCCTAGAAATATTCTCACCTATCCTGCCTGGCTTCCTTGCTGTTCAGTTCTAGTGCAGCTGATTGATTCAAGTTTGTGTGCAGCATTTCTCCCTACCTGACTTGCTAAAGTGTGTCAGTCTGGTGTTGGAGCTTTGGATGCCAACTGTTGTTCAGGAATTGCTGTGTCTCTCTAGGTACCAGGCATCATTTGGTGTTTTAAGAAAATTGCCTTGTATTCTTACAAATCAGCTCTTACTCGAAGACACCACAGCTCCGTCTGGTGTCTATAATTCCAAAGAGCCTCTTTGTGCCACATGCCATATGCAGTGACCATTGTGTGAAAGAGAAGCTCAGTTCTCTTGCCTCTTCCAGGCGATTTACTGATGTCCTGGACGAAAAGACCCAGGCAGTTCATCAGCCGACTGTAGCCACATCCAAAATCCCAGACAAAGCAAGGAGCTTTGAAGAAAGCCATGAAGCTAAGAGACACTCCTGGTGTCCTACCAGCATTCCCAGGCTTCTCTTGAGATGTTTTCCCCAGCAGATGGCTACATCATAAACAAGCAGGCTCCAACCACAAGTGTGGGATGGAAGTATGTGTTTCTTTGAGCGTCCATGAGTACGGCTGCCACCCAGAATCGCTAATCCAGGCTGTGGATTCAGTTGGTGCGTGTCATCTCAGAGATTGCATTCTAATTTTATTTGCTATATCCTGAGAACCCTGAGCTTCATGGTGAATTCAGAGGCCTAAGGGAACTGGCTTCTGGCTTCCTGGCCATTTTTCCCTCTAAGTGGCTGTCACAATTTACCTGTTGGAGAAGAGCTTGCCCTTCTGTCTTGTTTCTCCACCTGTGCCCTGCCCACTATCTGGAAACACTTGCTGTTTTACACAGATGGAAGATTCATTGCTAACCAGTTAGGCTGAGGTAAGCTCTTACCTTTCTACTGTCTTTCATAAATCTTTTTGAAAGGTACTTTCTTTTTTTACAGATCTTTTGTGAATATGATATAGCACTTAATTTTTAGGGAAGTGACAGAAAAGCTTAGAATGAAAAATGGCCCTTAACAGTCAATGTCATGCTGACATCTGACATCATACTTTAAAATAACCAGAGCACTTACTGTAATTAATACATATAGGCTTAACTCTTCTGAGGAAGAAATGAATAGTCATTTTTTAAAAATTAAGTTTTGCAAAAGAAGAGCCACTTTTAATGGGTCAAATATTACCTAAACATTTTGTTTATGTGCTGATTCTTTTGGAGACTAGATTCTCAGTTTTGAAATACTGTATATTTTGGGGAGAAATGTGTGCAGTGTGTCAGATTGCGGCATTTATGTACTAGGAACTGAGTTTAGTATTATGAAGCCTGACTTTATCTCATTTTCTGTTTGGAGTCTATGAACCATTATGCTGCAAGCTTTACATTATATGACCAGGGCTGGAAAACTGTGTCCAAATCAATTTTTCAGCTACATTTCTTACCAGGTAGTAATATAATATTTAATGGTGGTGCTTAGGAGTGGAGATGTCAATGGACTAAACAACAACAAAAATGACTTGTGGGGACACCAGCAGGAAGCGGAAGGCTGAGTGGAATCCAGGGAGAGAGAAGCTGATTTATAACAGGGTAGATCCGGGTAATTCCAGAAATACAGTGCATTCAAGTTGAGGGAAAAGAAGAGAAATAATATTATATTTTGTTTTTACTGCATCTGGATCTGGAACATGCTCTGCTTGAAGAAACCAGACTATTTTACAAGCTCAAAAATATAACTGGATTGAGATAACTTATATCACATGCTGTTTTCTAAATTCTCCCTTGCTTTGAGTCTTAACAGATCTTAGAGATCATCAGGGGAAATATTGTGAGTACTGATTAAAATCTAAAATTAAAAACAGCTCAGGTTGAGTAGAAGCAGTGAAGCATAAAACTGAATAAAATAAATAAAGATCAAATAAATTAATAAATTATATCCCAATTAATTTCAAACTGGGAGTAGAGGTTATAATATGAAACAGAATTGCCTGACAAAAAAGGATCCCAGACAGTCTTCTAAAATGCCAAATGTTACACAGCCACCTTCCAGGTCTTCTGTAGTGTGTATCTTGCCTCGCCCTTAACTCTGGGCCCAGGAGACTGCGGTGTCTCAGTCTGACCACAAGATCATTTCGCTAAGGGATAATTTGTAAGTCAGGTCTTTGCCAAGCATGTTCCAGAGAAAAAGTATGCAGATGGCACTTCTCCAACCCTCAGAACAGTGCACGAGCCCAGAGCTCACCCAAGCAAATGGCTGTTCTCCGGAACCCTAACCCTGGAAAGCTTGGCGGGAGCGCATGGTGGGAAGTGGTGATGGACATGAGGTTGGTGATGGCTAAGATTCTAGCAGCCAGTACACACGAAGTTCAGTGCTCAGCTGTGCAGGGTGAAGAGGACTGTGCTGGAGCTTCAGGGTCACTCTGTCATCGATACCAGGGATTTCTACCCTCCGGTTCCTCACAGGACGACTTTTGAAAAGTCCTTGAGGGCTGGCTGAGCATGACTGTCAGCAGCTCTGTCAGTACTTCCTTGGACCCCGGAGAAGACTGCAGCGCTGTAATCCATCAGCTCAGAGCTGCATGATCCATGTGTTTATTGATGTAAGTGTTTCCTATTTGTAGAGGCAGACGGGGAAGGAAATTTGATTTTCCTCATTACCATTCTAGTATTTAACATTTCATATCCTTAATGGCGTGAAGATCCTGCTGTCAGTGAAGTTTCTTAATTTCCCTTTCCTTTTTAGGCTAATTTTTTTAAATCTCCTTGTAATTAGTATGCTTTTTAACTGAAGAATTGTACTCCTTTGTAAAAATAAATATGCTTCATTTGGACTAATGCATCTAGTTCACCACATACACTGATACTGAACAAATTTGATAATATTTCCCTGTTAGAAATGATATTTCCCCAATTGCATTAGATATAAAATTTTGCATGAAGAATAAGCTTCAATTTAAGATTGATATAACTAGCGGTTTGTGTGTTTCTGAAATACTGATTTTTAATGAAAAGTTTCAAATGTCATCATATGATTTGGAAAAGCACTTTGTAATATCTTCTTCTGGGCATAACTATTCCCATTGCATTTATTATTAACTCTAGAATTAGATCACTTAAAAAATCAGTACAGTTTTAACTCTTATAATCTGTTTTTTATTTATGACTCTGATAATGCACACTTGAAGCTCCACGCGATATTACCGCTCCTCTAAGTGTGGCTGTTGACCCCAATCATGACGCTGACTTTGTAAATGATGTATTTCCTCAGTTGAGAGTAGTGAGGGCGCAGGACAGTATGGCATGTACTTGCTTTCAGTTTTATCCTTAGAAACCGCACATGCCTGAAGAAGTTAAGGAGGTGACAGAATTTGCAAACTGAGACTCTTAGAATTATGTTACTTAAAACTATTTGGAGGACAGGAAATCTTTTTCATTTAGCCTCTTGCTGAATCATTTATTCAGAAGAATGGAATTATAAGATGACTTGGGCTGCAGCGATAGCTTAGTGGATTAGCACATGCTCAGCATGCATGAGATTCCAGGTTTGGTCCATACCACCCCCCAAAAAGCGTTAGTTTCAGTTTTAAAATTCTGTTTTGTTTCAAAGTTGAAATTCATTTGAACTGGTACAGGGTATGTGTTCTCTAAATATTAGCTGCCACTGTTTTCAATGTCCCTATCAATGATGACATTGTTCAACAATAAGATAGTCAAAAATACACAGTAGTCCAAAGTAACACTGCATAATTTGGTTACCTTAGTGAGTATCATCATCACTACGCAGAACACTGGAGAGCCAAACTTTGCTTTGAGTTTCTATGTGTCTCTACATAATTATGACCTTCAGTTCTGTTCAGGGTATGGCTTTGAGTTACAATGGGTTCTTGTCTCCCGGACAGTGAAGCTGTCCGTGGCTCAGTAACTCGGAGGACAGCTCTGCTTCTGACAGTCAGCTGCAGCTGGTGTGTCTGTGAGGGCCCACTCGCCACCTTTATTCCGTGGAGCTGCGCTGAGTTTCTGACTGTGGAGGGCTGTACGTGGCTGCAGGAGCTTTCCAACTATTCCCACGAAGAGGCGGCGTCGGTCTCCACACCCTTGCATCGGGGCTGGTCCTGTGTAATGCTGACCAACAAGATGCAAAGAAGATGACATTTGACTTTCGAGATCTGCCATCATGGTCTCTTGCAGCTTCTCTGTCACCCTCTTGATGGACTTTTTCCACCATGCAAAGAATCCTGAGATGGAAGGCCCACCTCGAAAGAAGAGCCCGCCATGCTACGTCTTCCAGCCCTCCCAGCTGAGCGCCCAGGTTTATGAGATGTCCTCTTTTACCATCTCTCCTCACCTGAGTTGGCAGCTGGATCCCTTCTTTACCACTAGGCACACAAATCCCTGTTCATGCCATTGTGAAGTTCAGGATAAGGCTCATTGCCCAGGCAACCCAGAAGTCATAAGCAGTAATAGCCCTTTAAGTTGCTAATATTAGGAGTAGTTTGGTATGCATAAATTGAAACATACAGAAAATTGGTTGTGGCAATCTCTAGAAATTTGGAGCTATTAAACATATAAATTATTTATCATTGGCTTTGGATTCAGTGACTGGCAGAGGCTAGCAGATTGCAAGAATTTATTTAGCAAAGGCTTGAGGAATAGTGAATGAACTCATTTGATACTGTAGCTGACAATAATTTGGGATGTAAGAAATGTGTTTATGGATTTGTGTATCTGTCAAAGGAGATCTGGGCATCGTGGCTTGTATCTCAATGTCCCCTGAGAGCCTCATGCACTCAGGTGGGCCATGTCAGAGATAGCTGAATTTGTGGTGTGTAATAATGTGACTGAGGATGTGTTGCTGGAACTGATGGTACAATGCTAGGATTGGGTCCCCACCCTGCTGTGAGTGCCACTCACCCCAGGGGCGGTGGCCTGGGTAGGATATGAGGAACAGAAAGAGGGCTGCTGTTGTCCCTTGTCACTTGTTATGTGCTGCTGCTTCACAGATTTGCTGCCTTCCACCCTCGGTGATGCCCTCTGTGGTGCCTTCTGCCAGTCCACTCTTCCTTGGAGCCAGGCAGCTATGAACTGAAGCCATTACAAATGCTGAGCTACTGCAAACCTTTCCTCCTTTAACTTTGGGTGTGAGGTATTTTGCCTCAAAAACAAGAAAAGTAACTAAGTCACTGCATTAAAATACTGGCCCTTTAAACTGTATATAATATTACAGGAGACAGAAGTAAATCATAAGCAATACAATTTTAAAGAATGATTTAGAACAAGTATAAAGAATCTTGAGCTAGCTCTTTTGAAATATAATATTGTAAGAGCTGAGGATGTAGTTCAGTGGTTCCTCACCTACCTGATAAGTGCAAGATCCTGAGTTTGATCCCTGGTATCACTTAAAAAAAAAAAAAGAAAGAAAGAAAGAAAGAAAAGAAATATAACATTTTACTGATCCTAGTCTTTTGAGCAAGTAACAGACTTACAGAGAAAGAAATGACCTTAATGATCAAGACGTGTGTAACAATAATCTTTATGGAGACCCTGAAAAAATTTAAGATGTTGTCTCACAGACCTTCCAAACTGGGAAAAAAGGGCTTTAACAAATAAATCTTGGTGCCACCTTCTCACAGTGCTTTGCCCACAATAAAAAGGATTCTGTCTGAAAAAGTTATGAATATAGTTTTTGGTTTACAGGGTGGACCTCTAATTAATAAGAAACCAGTAAATGTACTGAGGAAAATGTATGAGCTTGGTTGAACTAGAAAATCCATAGATTGTTGAATATAAAAGATACCTCCAAGCCTCTGCTTTCCTCATCTGTAGTAAGTAGGATCAGAAAGCAAGTCAGCTATGACTTTTATGTCTTTTCTACATCTGGTCAGTTTGATTCCTTTTCTTTTTTCCCCATAATTTCTTTATTAGTACGTGTTTGCAGTACAAAATGATTGCATCCAGGGGGAAATGGTACATTTATGTGGCATATTGTAATTCCTTTTTACCCTGCCCTTACCGTTCCGCCTCACTCTCTCTATCTCTTGGTTCCATTGTCTTTTATAAAAGATCTGTCTCCTTGTTTCCTATCATCTACCTTTCAAAAGCAAAATCAGAAAAAGTGGGTTTTATTGGTTTTTTGAATGCTTCGATCTTCTGTGTCTGGGATCAACTACTGGGATTATTGCTGACATCTGCACTACTCTGTGGGAAGATTATTGCACTAGGATTATTGGTGTTAAGATTTACTTACTAGGACTTATTTACTGAGATTTACTTACTCAGATTTAAGGATGTCTGCCCTGCCCTATGGGATCTTCAACTACAGGGCTAATTGTGGGACCACCCTGTTTTATGCATCCTAGGATCATGGGTGTGAAGGCTTGGTACCAAATAAAGGTGTGGCGAGCTTCAGGGGACTGGCACCCCTTCTGCTGCTTCAGTGTTTGGCCTTCTGTTGCTGCTGCTGCTCAGAGTAGCAAGAGTTGAGCCTGGGCTCAGCCTTTTTTCTCAAGTTTCCAGCTTTGTTGTTTGTTAATCCTTTTGCTGTGGGACTCACGAGGACTGCAGCTTGCTATGAGGGTTCTGGCTGCGTCCTCTTACCATGTCATTCACACTTCTGCCTCTACATAGCTAAGATTTTCCCATGATGAGTCCACCATCTCCATGAAATCTGCCTGTTTGTCATACAGGTAGTTTCTTTCTTCTCACCTTTAGGGTAACCAAATATGCATTGTTCTTTAAAATTTTCGGTTTTATGTCTTGAATCACATTTGTTCACCTGATTGTCTTATTTCTCCCTCTGAATTTTAGTTTCCTATGTAGAATATTAGTCTGGCCCGTAGTTGGATGTTCCACATGCTTGATTATTCGTCACTCTCAATGAATATTTGTTCATTTCTGTGTAAGTACATTTTAGGGATACAGTGAAATAACATGACACAAGTGTACTGAAATTAAATAAATATAATTTCTCAAACTTAGAGAGTATGCTGCATTTCATCGTATGTCTTTGGAGTGACCAGATAATGAGGGTGAAGGCCCAGCTGACCTTCTCTGAGAGGACACAAGTGAAAACGTGAGCCTCTTTGGTGCATGCAGGCTGCTGGCAAGTTGAAAGTCCCAGAGGAGAGTCAGTACAGCTGGGCTCTGTATGTCACCTGGGTACACAGTGTAGATGACAAGAGGCAGGGGCATCTTCTCTTAATCTCATGGCTTACTGCTGGCCCTAAGTGAATAAAAGTGAGACAAGCCAATGGTCACAGTTCTTTGTCCACTACAGGCAAAGAGCCTCCTGCTCCTTCAATTCCATATTGTCTTTGTGTCATTTATTTATTTATTTATTTGAGATAGGGTCTCGCTTTGAAGTTCAGGCTGGCCCTGAACCCAGTATGTAGCCCAGGCCAGCCTGGAACTCACAGCAATCCTCTTGCCTCTGCCTCCTGAGTGCTGGGATTATAGGTGTGAGCCACCACGCCTGGCATTATGGTATGTGGTTACCAGGGGTCAAACTCAGGACCTTGTGCTTGCCAGAAAGATGTGGGAGCCACTGAGCTAAACCCCAACTCAGTGTTTACATCTTTTGTCTTCGTTCGTGTTCATCCCCAGTTAGGGATAAACTCTTAGGCTGCTTCCCATAGCCCTGACCCCTGAATAAGGGAAAGACTGAAATTTTATTATTTATCTTGATAAGAATAATTCTTAGAATGTTTTGTGGAGATTAAAGCAAAAGAGGCCTGAAAGAGAGAGTGGGAGAGAAACTAGAAAGAATGAAGGTAAAAACTCCTTTGGGAAATACTATTTTAAGGGAGTGGGGGGAAGGAAAAACAGCCTCTTATGATGAGAAAAATGAAACTATACTTCTATGATGATCTGAAAAATGGTTTAAGAGCAAGCATGGAGAAAAGCTGGCCCCCAGCACATCGCTGGAAGAGTTGATATAAGGGACACCAGCAGTTAATCCATCATCTCTGGCAGAAAGGTCAAATCAGAGTGTGTTTGCGCAGTCAATAGCCACGGGTTTAAGTTTATAACCAAATTTTATCACTTTTCATCACTTACCACATGGCAGGGGTCCTGAAGTCTGAGACAGAGGAGCTCTAAAGAGCATTCAGGTCAGGCACGGTGTTCATAAAGGAAATGAGAAATAGAAGAGAATGTTTGTTCATATGGTCGGTGAAGCGGTCAGGGAGTGTGGCCTCCTGCAGGGGCGCCTTGAGGACCCTGAGTCAGAGCGGGCGGCGGAAGATTAAACGCGCCGCTGCTTCGCTCTCCGATCAGTCACTTCAGTTCTGGTGAACAGGCAACGCCAGAGCACGATGTTCCCTGAACTCAGGGCCACCCAGCTGACTCCGAATGACACGTGCAAATTTTACAGGTAACAGTTAGACTCCTCTCCTGCTTAGCAAGATGAGGCCAGAAGTACACACTTAGCAGATGCACAGAGCAAGTTGCCCTCCATATCTGTGGTCTGAACTAATGAGGAAAGTTGGTTAACTGTCCTGGTTCTCCTTGGCTGATATAAGTGATACATTACATAATTTTGAAAGAAAAGTCATGTCATATAAACTGTCACATAGACTCCTTTTGTAAAAGGGTCACTGACAGTGTCCTGCAGAGCTTAACTGTTGCCATTGTTTACACAAAAAAGTCACAAGTCATTTTCTTAAAAGACATTTTCTGAGAGCTAAAGTTTTCTTTAAAATTTATGGGACAACTGAGCTAGAAGTTGAAGGCATGGTAACTGGTCCTCAGAGGCAGGCACCAGCGTGACCAGGGCCGCGGTGGACACGTCAGGAAGCTGCCACCAGCAGCGCCGAGCTTCTCCTGTGTCCCCGTGCGGCTGCACTTTCCCGCTCTCCTGTGCATTTGGAGCTTGTCAAATTCAGGCCAAAGGCTCTTTCTCCTCGAGGCTTTCTTGGGGGTATCCTGAGTCATGAGCCTTATAGACTCTGACTTTTCATCATGGGGAGAGCTAATTTTTAATATCTCAAGTATAATTCTTCCTCCAGCATTTCTGAATAATGTCTTGGGAGACAAACTTGAGAAAATTTCTGTTTCTAAGTTGTGCCTACTGATGTCTTTATAGTCTTTGAGGCAGATGCTTCATAATCAGTCAGAGTGCGATTCTTCTCCTTGATATCATTGTACTCCCTTGAGGCAGATGACGACTTTCACTATTATACGTTAATCGGAAAGCACCATGAATCATTTTTAGTTTTATTTCAAGTCTTCATACCCAAGTGAATATTGTAGTGAACTGTTAAGAAGTTATAAGTAGAGGCTTTGCTGTTTGAGAGAGGGAAACCTCATTCAGAGGCTTCTGTCAACTTATAAAATTAGTTTATGAAACTGAAAATCCTGTCGTCACTAAGAATGCAAGGAAAGACAGCAAACTTTCTCCTGTGGGAAGCAGAACTGAACGTCCACACAGCGCTCATCACCACGGAGCTCACCGTGTTGTAACCCCTCGTCACTCTTGCTGCTCCTTTCTCTGCATGCTTCTGCGGGCCCTGGGCAGTACTTTGGTGTCAGGAAATGTCCTTAAATGAGAGAGACGGAGCCAAATACACGCCAAGTAAATGAGCGGTGATTTCCACCACACATATTAACACACTGAGCTTGAGAAGTTATGAAGTGTCAGAGCTTCCAGAACTGTGTGAGAAATGAACTTAGGGTAGCCGTGTGTCCCACGTGTGGGCCCAGAGGATCGGATGCCATAGAGTCTGTAACAGGAAGGTCGGTCAGGAGGCAACACAGTGGCTTCCTGCTCTCCTGACTGCTGCAGTTGTGCACACGCCATCTCTCCTCTCCTCCTTCCCTGCTGGTGACTTGTCCAGGCTTCCACGCAGTAAATATTCACTGGAGGACAAAGCCTTCTGTGGTCCGATACATTTCAGATGTCCTGTGTGAGAATCACCTCTGAGAGATTTATTACATGTTGTCCCTTAGTAAAAAACTTCTACAAAGTCTGGAAAAAGGAAACCTGGGTAGATCTGGGTAGCTCAACTTCCCCCAAGTTTTATTTGAGTCTAGCTTCATTTATTTCAAGACACACCTACTTCCAACTCAACAAACAAGAGGCTCTGCTAAAATTTGAGCTCATAAAACTGCCTGCCTCCCGGTGCCATTTGTGTCATTTTAGGCAAGTTATGTAACATTACTCTTTTTGAATCTCAGCTCCTTCCTTTATAAAGCAGGATGATGACACTTTCCCATATGACTCTTGTGAGGAGTAAATGAAGGTTATAGAAATATGTCCACTTTAGTTGTTGGCATTTAGCAAACACTCAGTAAACATGTATTTTTCCATTCCCTGAGATTT
>PVIR01023881.1:0-26555 GCA_004026965.1 Petromus typicus
AGTTTGGGAGTTATATTTATTTATTTAGCCAAAACATCAAGATCCACAAAATTCAGAGACTTTTTCATAACTCGATTGGCAGGAAAACTTGACGTGCCCCAAAGCTGTTTGCAGTCTTTTATTGGTAGAGTGCTTATTTGTGTATTTTTAATTAAGTAAATTCTTGTGCATTTGGAGGGGAAGTTAGGAAATACCTCTAAGGATAGAAAATGAAAATTGCCCATATTCCACCATCCAGTTATAAAAACTAATAATGCTCCAGGGGTCTCCTACTAGAGTCCCCAGTTTCTACCTACCTACTCGTCTCCACACCTGCCTGTGTCCATGGCTGCCACCTACGCAACAATATTACCTAGATTTGTATATCTGGCTACATGGTGTGTAACTATCTACAAAAGCAAGTTATACCATATAGTTTTATAAAGTGTTCTAGTAATTGATCACAATAGCTCTTTATAGAGTTCATTACATTTTTCTGATCATATTAACATGAGTATTTATAAGACTGTACCTTATTTATGTAACCAACCCTAATTTTATGACATTTAATTTTTTCACTTTTCACTACCAAAAGCAACTGCGCAAAGACAACTAAACTTATGAAGATAAATGTAATTACTTCCCTTGTATAAAATTCCAACTGTAAGATTGCAAGTCAAAAGACATTTTGCTAAGAATGTGATAAATTTGCTAAATAATGTTTCCAAAAGTTTTTGCCAATATGTACTCATGCCACCAATATGTCACTACTAACATGTTAGAATGCTCATTTTCCTCTATTCACCTAATATGGAATGATATTGAAAGTTGTTGCCAGTGATCAGGTGAAAGATAGTGTTTATTCATTTCAACTTCAACATTTTTGATTATAATGAATGTAAACACTTTTCTAAGAACTAATCAACCAACTGTGTTTTTTCTTTTCTTTTTCTTTTTGTTTTTGAGGCAGGATCTTCCTTGTAGTTCAGGCTGTCCTTCCATTAATTATGTAGCCCATCTTGGCCTTCACTCATAACAAAGCTTCCTTCTTCAGCCTCCTGAGGGCTGGGATTAACGATGTGAGCCACCATGTTCAGTTTATATTTTCTTAAATAAGCTTATTTATTGTGGCAAGACAAACAGAAGGAAAAAATAAACAGACTGGTAGATGATCATAAAGGTTGTGCATACAAGCACCTAGAACGTTGCCAGCTCCCTGGTGCCCCCTTCCTGGGCACCATATTTAGGTCTTTCCCCAGGAGGAAGAGAAGTTTCTGTAAAATGGTCCCACTTATGAAGTTTCAACTTAGGATTTTTCAACTTTATGCTAATGTGAAAACAATATTATATTTCCATGGAAAGTGTTCTTTGGGTTTTAGATTTGGATCTTTGGTCCTCTCTCGAGATGGTAAGCAGCAGCAGTGGCTGCCATCCTTATCAGACTCGTGATCAGAGATCTCTGTGCAGGGTCACTGAGCACTGGCGTTGGTGAGCTGTGTGTGTGAAGTCCTTTGTCGACACTTAATGACACTTTCAACTTGCAGTGAGTAAGCTGAGGAGGATTTGTAGTGGCAGGTGCTGCTACCAAAATGCCACATGGCAAAACTTCCAGAGATTCAGTGACTTCATCGACCATTTGTCATTGTCACAGATGAGCATTTCCGGTGGCCATGGGCCTGCAGTCTGCAGGACAGCTGATGGAGGTGGGTTCGGCCACTTGGCTTTGCTCCCCATGGCACCGCACACCTGAGGACCAGCTTGTTTGTTTGGGCGTAGCTGGGCCACGGTGCTGATGTGGACAGAGCAGTCAAGCTTTGCTTCCTTCAGTTCTTCTCTGAATGGACCAAGGCCAGAATTACTTTCGTGTGTCTTGCTGATTTCATTCAGCATCGTTTCTGCAAGTCTTATCCCTTGGAATGCCCGGGTGTACATCCTATACCAGCTCTTCAGAGCTGATACTCAAGTTTTCAGGAATCTAGAGGCCAGGGAATTAGCTCAAGTGGTAGCACACCACAGTGGTAAGAGCCTGAGTTTGGTGCCTGGTACCTCCTCAAAAAAAAAAAAAAATTAAGAAGCACGCCTACTTTGCAAGTTTTCAGGAATTTGGAATCCTGACTATATAAAACATAATTGTTAATAACACCAACTTAAAAAACTTATAATTAAATAAATTATATGTAAAAACAAGTACTAAATGTTCTGGGGTCGTGACTCTCTGGTTACTAAGTTATTCTGTCTTCTGCTGTCATGGCTGCAGCAATGTGGAGGAAGGATTACATAGTGCATGCTAATGTGGGTACTTTCCTACCTTACTGCCTGTAACAATGTCACTCTGCTAGCTTGAAACAGAACAATTATTTGATGGGAATTGGCAAATGTTATATCAAGGCCTGAGTTGTTTTGTTGATTGTCAAGACTTAGGAAAATGATGAAGAAAATGCTAGTACTGCAGATGAAACTCAGAGGTACCTTGTGTCAGCGGTCCTTCCTCTGGGAACAACAGAAAACACTGAGCACTGTTCTTCCGGTATTCAAATCCCACCGGGTGCAGTGAGTTGCCTTGGTCGGTCCTCCCATGTTCAGTGGTACAGATCAGTGGAAAAGTACACAACAACAAACAAGACAGAATGACGGGACCCAGACCCTCCAGGAGGGAAGGCTCAGGTGGTTTTGAAGGTAGAAATCCTGAGCACCAGCAGAGCTCGCCAGGAGGACCTGAGGAGGCAGAGCAGACAGTGGGAGGCGGAGCCCAACAGACCAGCCAGGGCTCAGGGCTGTCATGAGGAGAGCACCGTGGGAGTCTTGCACACTTCCTCTTTGCTACATGCTACTCATGTTAAAAAAAATTTTTAAAACAGCTTTATTGATGCACATATCCCACAACCCACTCACTTAAAGTATAAAATCCAATGATTTTTATTTTTTCAGAGTTATGTAACTACCACTACAATCAATTTTAGAACATTTTCAATACCCTAAAAGGAACCCTATAATCATTAGTAGTCTTTTCCCATTTTTCCCTCTCCTCCTTCCTACTCCCTGCATCCCCCAACCCAGGCTTCTCTACTTTCTGTCTCTCCACGTTTGCTTTTGTATGTTTACATACAGTTTTAAAATTTCCTTCTATCTGCCTTAATTATATAAATTTTGACCAATATCTTCCCTCTTCTCTCCCATCCCTTACCCCGAAATCTCTGATAACCATTTTCTCCACATACATGAATCACCTTTTTAAATTCTACATAATAGTGAGACATATGATATTTAACTGTCTGAGCCTGGCTTATTACACTGAGTACAATATTCTCCAGATTCAGTCACGTTATTGCAAATGATGGGATTTTGGTCTTTTTAATGGCTAAATAGGATTCCTCTTTCCTTACCCTAAAGACGGACACAGAGGCTCCATCTTTTTTTTTTTTTTTTTTTCTTGTGGCGGTAGCGGGAATTGAACTTGGGCCCTTGTGCTTTCAAGGCAGGCGCAGTGCCACTGAGCTACATCCCTGGCCCTGTAAGGCTTCATCTTGATTGTAGTGAATAGCGCTACAATAAACATGGGAGTGCAGGAATCTCTTCAACACACTGATTTCTACCTGAATGAGTTTATTTGCATACACCTCCCATTTTCTTCTACTATGTCCTTTCTACTTTAGCCGTTTAATACAAGCTGTTGGAAGTCAATTTATTGATGAGACCATGATTGGATGTGAAGGGTAATTAACAGAGCTGGTGTGAGTACAGGCTGCTCCGGGAAAGGTGAGCACTGCTCCCTTCATTAAATAGGAGCACTGAGCTGTTTTTTTCTTGCGATCAAATGGGTATAAAGGAAACTGAGGTGTCACAGGAGAGGGCGGTCACGTGCCTATCAGTTGCCCTGACCTCCATTCTTGCCTTTCAGAACTGGCACTGCAAGAGGTCTGTTCCCCTGCACGAGGTGGGTAGGATGAGACCTTGGACAGCAGACGGCGCTGCGGGGCACTTACTGGAAACCCCGTGATTCCTGGAGCCCAGTTTGGCTCTTGCTGCCTTATACTAGGGCAGCAGTGTGGTTGGTGCTGCCTGGCCTCACGCCCAGTGCAGGAATCTTGAGTGTCCTGGCTGGTCAGCACCCCAGCGCCAGCTTCTGCTCATCGAGTGACTGGGAGCACCACTGGCCTCCACAGCCCAGCACACTCTTGCCGCTCAGAAGGCGGCAGCCACAGGTTCTCCAGTGAGGATGAACCTCAAGGACGGAGCCCCTTCCCAGGGTGTGCTCCTACAGGGCTCACCCTCAAGCCTAGGGAGGTTGTCTTTACACCTTTCTAGTACTCATTTAATAATCCCTACATCAAAGCCCCTTCTCTTGTATTCTGGACCCATACTGCCCTGCAGGGTCACAAGGAAGGGAAACCCCAGGGCATCTGCCAGGCACCTGTCCTGTCAGTCCTGGCAGATGGGCACCAGAATTGGAAGGCTGCAAGGAGGGCTGTCTTGAGAACAAAATTAAACCTCATTGGGTTTCTCATCTCACGGGAAATTTAGTTGACAGACTGGGAGGTCCTGGGGAAAATGAGCTGCACCAGTACAGGATCGTAGGAAAATTGAAGGTTTTCTGGTTATATAAAAATTTAGATTAAGTGGCTCAATAGACAGTGAGAAGAACTAGCTCTCAGCACACAGACACCCCAAAGATGAAATTCATGCAATTGTTATATATGATTAATTACAAAAGAGAGGAAGAGCAAAGGCCACCGCCAGGGCTTGTTCACAAATATCTCTGATTCTTCCCTTTGCCTCCAGCCTCAACTCTTTCTAGGTTTCTGTGAGATGAACTTACTTAATGTCCACTTATGAGTAAGATCATGTGGTCCTTGTCTTTCTTACTTAACTATTTCACTTAATGTAAAATCCTTTAGGCTCAACCACGCTGCCACAAGTGATGGATTTTGTTCATTTTTAGGGTGGAATAATATTCTTTTTTTTTTTTTTTTTGAGACAGGGTCTCGCTTTGTAGTTCAGGCTGGCCCTGAGCTCAGCCTCAAACTCACATCACAGCAATCCTCCTGCCTCTGCCACCCAAGTGCTGGGATTATAGGCGTGAGTCACCACGCCCAGCACTGTGGTATGTGGTACTGATTGCTGCCGAGTGTGAGTCTCCACACCCAGTATTGTATGTGCTTAACCAGGGAATCGAATCTGGGTCCTTGTGCTTGCAAGACAGGTGCCAGAACCACTGAGCTAAATCCCTGGCCCTGGAATGATATTCTGTCTATACCACACATTCATCTGCTGATTAAAACTCGGGTTGTTTTTTTAAAAAAATCTTTTGGCCTTGGGAGTGCGGATGTCCTTTCTTTTGGGTGTGCATGCAGCAGCTGTACAGCTGGGTCATCTCATGGATCTATCTTTAGGTTTTGAAGGAACCCTGTGGTGTTTTCCACAGTAGCGGTATGAATTTACATTCCCACCAACACCATTTGCATTACCTTTCTCTGCATCCTCACCAGCATTGTTATGTTTGACTTCTTGATAATAGCTTTTCTGAATGGGGTGAGATGATGTCTCACTGTGGTTTTGGTTTGCATTTCCCTGATGACTGTGATATTGAGCAATTTCTCATACACTTGTTGGGCATTTTATGTATGCTTTTGAAAAGTGTCTGTCCAAATCATCTGTGCATTGTTAACTGCATTGTTATTTTGGTGTTGAGTTCCTGAGATCTTTATAAGTACATTTTGAATATTAATCACATATTGGATGAACAGTGTGCAAATATTTTCTCCTGTTCTGCAGGCTGTCTCTTCATTCTACTGATCATTTCCTTTGTTACAAAGAAATTCCTTGTTTGACATAACTCAACTTGTCTATTCTTGCTTTTGTTGCCTGTACTTCTAAGGTCTTACCCACTTAAAAGAGTACATTCTAGAGTTCTGTAGCATGGCAAAGTAACTGTAGTTAACAATAATTTCTTGTTTAACTTTAAATGACCAGAAGAAAGGATGTTAAGTAGTCCCACGTGGGAGAGGGTTGTGCTCACTGGCCTGATGTGATCATCACACCTGGTTCACGTGTGTCAAACCATTAGCCTGTACTTCGTAAATGTGTATGATTATGCGCCATAAATATTTTTAAAAACTGAGGTAAGTTCAAAGGACTTTGTTTCACTTTGTTGAATAGCTCAAGCACTTGGGAAGGTCACCCTAAGCTGAGGGCTGCCCTCCGAGAGGCCTGTGAGTGGGGACCACAGACACAGGAAAATCCCAGGAGCAGCACTTACATCAGGCTCAAGAACACACTGGCTTGCAGCTCTCCTCCCTCTGCAGAAGTTCTTCTGAAGTTGTGTCTGAGGTACGAAGGAGCCTGCCAATGATGACCAGGGTGCTGCTGTGGTGCAGCTGTGGGTTTCATATGTCTGCCATGGAGGCTGCGGTTCTGCCATCTGGCAGGCCAGGAGGCACGGCTCTCTGAGTAGCAGAGTCCGCATCACTGAGAGCATGCCATGGCACCTGCCACTCTGGAATGGCATGGAAAGTTCATGTGTGCCCTCTTCCAGACTGCTATACTGTAGGAAGACAGCTCATAGGTGCCTGGCACTGAAAAGCCTAGGCTGAAAGAGAAGGAGCCCCTCCAAGTGGCTTCCCCAAGTCCCTGAGGAGGGACCAAGGGGCTGTGTAGACTAAGCTGCTACTAAGGATATCACTGCTAAGTGTGTGGGCCTGGAAACTGCCTGCTCAGAGACTGTGTAATGAAATACAGATTAGATGCTGTTTGCAATTAAGTGGAGTAGTTACCAGTTCAATCAATATTCAAGTAATACTGTTGAATTGGCTGAAACTCCTCAAAAGCAAGCTTCCAGGACTCTGCATGAAGAAGCTCTTTGATGTTCAAGAGTGAGGCCTCCAGTGGAATGAAGCCCCGGGATTATCAGATGGATAAGGAGATGTCCCACCCACTGGATGAAAGGACTCTACTGCATTTGCAACATGGAAGCAGGTTGCCAAGACACTGGGGCCAGTTACCTGAGGTCGTGGGTGCTGGACCCTGAGCATTGAGCTTCAGATGTGGCTCTACTTGGAGCTTTGGTCTTCAGCTGGTCATGCTTTATGGTCTTTGGCCTTTCTCCCACAAACTGGGTAAGAGTAGGGCCATTAATAATTACTGATGTTCACTGAGGGCAGATGGTACACCAAGTGTCATGTGCAATGCTTTAGATGTGAAGCACATTTATCTTTGACATATTTTTATTTGGTCTATTTTCAGACAAAGTCTGACGTTCAGGAAGTCACTTTCTCCTCACGGACTCCAAGGACACACCCACTTTTCAGGCCCTAGCAGAAGCATATCTTGGCTCCTAGCCATACACTCCTCCAGCTCCCTGTGAAATCTTTGGGAATACGGGAGTGTGTATGATTTCAGCAAGTGCAGCAAATGTCTACTGTTGTTAAGTTATAGTATGTGATTATTATATCTGGCTATGGTATCTGGCTGTGGTAGCTGATTATAGTATCTTATTCCAGTATCTGATTACTGTATTTGTTATGTCTGCATGTAGTAGGTAGTTAGGGTATGTGATTATTGGATTTGATTATGGTCTCTGGTTATTTGATGGGATTATTGTGTCTGTTTTTGGTGTGTGGTTATTGTATCCTGGTTACAGTATCTGATTACTACATCTGAGTATGGTTTCAGGTTTTGTCTGTGGTTATGACTTGTGGCTGTGATATCTGTGCATGATATAATCAGATTCTTGCATCCTGTTATGGCCTGTGGTGACTGTATCTGGCTTCCTGGAACCCCTTCCAACCCGCTCAGCGATTGCAATACAACAGCCCTACCTTCTACTCTAGCTTCACTTGGCCTCACTCAAGATTTTTTGACACGTGTTTTCCCGTGTGTGTGTTATAGACAATTTCACTCTACTTCCTTCCTGGTCTCTCCTGACGCTCAGGTGAACGTGAGGTGAGACTCTGCTTATCCAGCTGAAACCCTCTTCCCGAGGAGCTGCCTACTTGGAGTCAGTTGGATTACTTGGGGCAGACTCCCAGCGGGTGCAGAGCGGAAGATCACAGTGTTGACCCCACACCGCAGGCCCCAGTTGCTGGCTCACCCTGGGGGTCTGCATGCTGGGCACAGTGTGCTGCAGTGAGTGCACCTCTTCCTCTTTCTCCTTTCCTCCCATTTCCACCATGATGTTGGTGCATTTTCAACTTGGAATTACTATATAGGAGACAGTAAATTTTCTACCTCTTCCCTTTTCACATTTTTTGGGCTGAGCTTTAGAAATAAACTCTGAACAGTGTAAGAATTTACTCAGTGCAAGTTGTCCAGAGTATAGGACCCCTGGTACAAATGTAATGACCCGAAGAAGCCTTTGAGTGGACAGTGAATCGGGCAGAGTTCAAGTGTGAAGACAAGACAGCAGGGACTTGGGCTGGCCAGCCAGCTGGGTGGAGATATAGCCAGGAAGGAAGAACGGTGCTAATTTAGCAAAGTTGGTTTGTACAGATCAGATTTCCCTCAGCTCTCTCAGTCTGTCTCTGAAGGATGCCTTCCCTCTTGCCTCAGCAGAGGTCTTTCATACGGAATTTCATTTTTTGCCTTTAAGAACAAATAGGAATCAGAACACCCTTACGCATGCCCTGTGTGTGTGTGTGTGTGTGTGTGTGTGTGTGTGTGTGTGTGTCTGTATCTCAGTGTGTATGTTTTTCTGGGAGACTGAACTCCCAGAGTCTTTGTACTGAGCTCCTTTTTTTGTTCTTTCAGAAGGTCTTGCAGAGTCACTACACAGCTTCAGACTTGTAATCTTCCTGCCTCAGCTTCTCAGACCCTTGGGATTACAGGAGTCTATCATCATGCCTAGCTAATACTCACTGTATTTTAGGCACCCCTGACTCAGTGACCACCATTCCAGAGCTGCTTATATTTGTGCGGCATATTCCTAATTCTTCCAACAATTAGGAGCTTTGCTGTAGTTATCTCATATGAAGATGAAACATATGTGACATGTGACTCAGCTATTTATCTGCTGGGAGGAAGCTGACTTCCCTACAGCTTTGTGTCCATCTTATCTCGAACACCAGGAAGGGAGAGACCAAGCCCAGCTCTGGCCCAGCTTCTTCTGGGAGGAAGAGGTTCACTCCTGTCTGTAAGATGCACCACGGGGATGACCCTGGAAGCTGTCCAGAGTGAGGATCTCCCTCTTGAATTCACCTGGGGAGATTTGGCAGCTCCCAGAGTAACTGGATCTTTGGAGCTGGGCCCACACATTGGTACTTTTTACGCTTCCCACATGATTCCAATGTGCAGCCAGCACTGACACCCACTGACTCCATGGTGGTGCTTCTGGAACTTTCTGTGCCTCTGTTCTCATGGAAAGGCTGGTTTTGATCCAGTGGCCCTGGGTTGAGGCTTTTCCTACAGGCTTCCAGGAGACATCTATACTACTACTAGGTGGGTGAAGGACAGCTCTCCAAGGGCTGAGCAGTTAGCTACTACTTCCATTAACACCTGCTAGTCACAGTCAGCTTTGGAGCTTAGCGAAAGCAGCCAGGGCCATCCCGGAGGCTGCATAACGTGTCTCAAGAGAGGCTCTTTTGATGTTATTGTAGGAAAAATATCCCTTCAGGTAATTCTGGGACACAATGCCTGAGAATTGCTGAGATAAAATAATGAACATTTGATGAATTAACTCTTTCAGAAAATTACAAGAATTTGAGCTATGGGTTTTCACAAGAGAAAACTAGAGTCTTGGCTTAGAATACAGGTGTTGTCCACCAGAAATCTACATTTGTTTATGGGTATACACAAAAGGAATGGAGAAGATGATGTGGTTTGAAGTTTCAGCACAGACTTGACTTCCCTCTAAACAGGTGAGATGTTGAGAGAAAAATGCCAATTTAACCCATCTAATCAGTTCTACCCCCCACGCCCCTATAGACACACATATCATACATCCACACACTCCACACATACACACGCATCACACTCATTCCATACATATCACATTCACCACAACCATATATATCACACACTGCAAACCTATTTGCATATCTCATACATACCACACACATATACTACACATACCCTCAGGCACACATGTCCTACCCTCCACATATATGCATGTAGTAAACACACTACACATATACACGTCACATACACATTCCCACACCTGACGTAGGCACTCATTTCACACCCCATAATACACATATATATTACACACCCTGTTCCCCACATATACACACCCACACACGCACACACACAGACACACACACACAATACACATATACACTGGTGCACACACCACACCATATACATCCTAGCTTGACAGAGGCTTTAATTTCCTTCTAGCCTATGACCATTTCTCAAACCTATGTACAAAGGACCCAAAGTGACAGAAGGGAACAAAGACAGATGACTCCCAGAGAGGCTCCTCTACTCTTAAAGCAGAATAATGAGAGTTTCCATCCCTGCCACAGAAGAGGCCTGGGTTGTCTCTGCCCTCGCCAGCCTGTGGCCTCCTTCCTGCCCTTCTTTTCCTCAGATATAACCCACATCTTAAGCACTTTAAATTAAACAGACTTACCTTTGATCATTCGACCAAAAATTTGAAATTCTCGTTAAAACCACCATTTCCCAAGAAACATTCTAGTTGTAATGAACTCCCACTGCTTTTCAGGACTTTGCAGTTTGGGAATTTGTGAGCTGTTTTGCTGCTGTTGTCACTGGAGATAGAGCTCAGAGCCTCACTCATGCTAAGCACGTCCTCTGCCTGAGCTGCACCCCAGCCCATTTTTATTTTAAGCGACAGAAATAGCTGCTCACATCCTAAACAAAGCCGAGATCCACAGATATTTGTCAGTGACAGTGATCTCAGCCCGGGTTCCTGGACAACAGGGAATGTGTCAGGGACTTTCCTTGGCTCAAAGAAAAGCACATCAGGTCCTGGGGAACAGTGAAGAAGCATGTTTCTCTCCTTTCTTGTGCACCATTTATCCAGGTACCAACCAGACGGTCAGAAGTTAAAGCCTGTGTTAAGTGAATCTGGTTCTGACTGGCTGATTCAACCATGGAATGTGGCTTCTCTCCCTCCCTCTTTTGGGTTTCTTTCTCTGGGACACTAAGTTAGGCCCTTTCTCTAGAACAGGTGCTGCCTGCCCAAGTCATGCTAGTTAACTACTAACTCTACCTAGTCTCCTGTCTGCAGTCAGGAAGGCTTAACCCACACAGCTGCTGCCATCATTAGGACATCCAGCTGTTCACTCTGTGGACATTCTCTAGCGTCCTTTACAGCTCAAGCCCTGCGTGTGGCTTGGCACTTGGCCCTGGGAGGAGGAAGGCCTGGCTTTATAGCCTCGAGGTGCATTCGAGTTGGGTAGAGTTTCTACCCTCTTGGTACCTAACAAAAGAGATCAAACTTCAACAGATGAGCTGTGGGAGACTTTGACAAAGCACATCCCAAAAGATTTGTGCTTACATCTCAATAGCTGAGTCTGTTCCCTAAATCAATTAGGTCTTGAAGCTTCCTGTGGTTTTTGGTGGCTGCATATCACCCATTCCTGGGGTTCTCAGCCCAGGCTAGTTAGCATTGCCAAGGGGCTATGGGAAATTTATTGATACTTTTGCTCCACTTTTACCTATCAAGTCAGAATCACAACCATAAGGTTGGCAGAGTGGTCTAAGACTCTGTGTTCGGAATTACAACCATAAATAAGATTGATATGCAAATAGCAAACTGAAATCGAACATGGAAACTTGAGTAAATAAAGATTTGCTACTTCTGTGAAATAGAAAAATGTATTCTTTTTGGAATCCTTGAGGAAAAGATTTTTTAAACAACTAGCAAATAACTAGATGGTAATTCATGAAGAAGCAGACACCACCAATAAGCCCCAAATGAGGCCCAAGCTCTGAAGTAATTATGGAAATGCAAAATGAAATAATAAAGAAATGTTACTTTTAACTCACAAAGTAGATGAAAACATAAAATGGTTGAGGGCCAGATACGTAGCTCAGTGGTTCCAGCATCTGCCTGGCAAGTGCAAGGTCCCCAGTTCCATCCCCGGTAAGCACATATCACAATGCTGGACATGGTGGCTCACACCTGTAATCTCAGCACTTGGGAGGCAGAGGTAGAAGGATTACTGTGAGTTCGAGGCTCGCCTGGGCTACATAGTGAGCTCAGGACCAGCCTGAACTACAAAGCGAGACTTTGTCTCAAAAAAATAAAAATAAAAATAAAAAAATAAAATGGTTGAATACTGAGAACACATGGAAATTGGTGCCTTCACACACTATGAAAGTAATACATGAATTCAACAAAACAGAGTGTTGACAATATTTATTAAATTCTAAAGGGCACATACACAACCCCATAATTTAGCAATTCCACTGCTAAGCTTGTCTTCTACAAAAACATGAGCTCATGTGCATAATCCATGTACAAAGGTAGCACTGGCCTTACTCTTTAACTGATGCAATCAGCATCTCCATTAAGAGAGAAATGCTACATTATGGAAGCAAACACTCCGTGGTTATTTAAGAAAGATGCCGATCTAAATATGCTGGAAAGGAAATGCATCCGATACATTCTTTAATGAAAGCAGCAAATGGAGACTGTTGTGTGTAGTAGTAAGACCCACTTAGCTTCCTGCTATTTGTGTGTTTTGTATTATTTTGTGCATTGCTCTCTGTTCAGTCCATACCTGAAGGGACTTAGGGTCCTCTCTAATTTCTTGCCTTAGTGATTATTGCTGTGCAGAAAATGGAAGCTGTTAGCAATCAATAGCCTTTCTGTGTCTTTTAAAATGCTAAAGTCACTGAAAAAAAATATGCCTTTAAAGGTGAAAGGCCTGGCTTTATGGTAACAAGAAGCCAGACTGAATGAAGCAGGAGGTGGGAGAAGGGAAGGGAGGAACTTTTATTGCTCTTAGTGAGGGTATCTCAGAAAAATTGGGGTACCTGGGCTTGTCAGAGATGCAGTGCACCCCCTTCCACTGGGCCCAGCTCTGGCAGAGCCACCTGGAGGCAGGGACCCTGTGAGTTCCCCCAATATATTAATGCATCCTGGGCTGGCCCAGGGCGCAGGGACTAAAGGGTCTTTCTAGGAGTGAGAAGGTTCCCATGACAGAGAATGGGATATGTTAGCTTCCTGTGACTGTGATAAAACCCTTGAAAATAGCAACTTAGAGGAGAAAATGCTTATTATCAGGGATGCTAATCTGTGATCGGCTGATTCCACTGCTGTAAGTCTGAGGTGAGGTAGGGCCTTGTGGTGACAAAAACATGTGGCAGAGGAGACCGCTCACTTCCAGGCAGCCAGGAAGTAGAGAGAGGGAAAGAGCCTGTACTGGTGGCTTCCTCCTTTTTGTCCCATCTGGGTCCTCCTCTTACTGGATGGTGCCACTCACACTCAGGGCAGGTTTCTTTCCCATTTGCTGTCTCACACATCACATGCTAATTAGCTCTGGGAACAGCCTCACAGACACACCCAGTAGTGTGTTTTCCTAATTTTCTGGGGATTTTCAATCCCAACAAGATTAACCATCAGAATTCACACATGGAATTTCATTTTTTAAAAAACGACACCAAAACCATTCCCTATGGGCAGTCTTTTAATTAGTTATACTGAGGGTCTTAATATAGCTCCATAAATAAAAAAAACTGAATTCAAAATATAAAACTATAAAACTCAGATTAAAACATACAGGAAAGGCAAGGGATTTAGCTCAGTGGTTCCGGTGCCTGCCTTACAAGTAAAGTGCAAGGGCCAGGTTTTGATCCCCAGTAATGGCTCATGTCTGTAATCCCAGCACTTGGGAGGCAGAGGCAGGAGGATTGCTGTAAGTTCAAGGCTGAGCTCAAGGCCAGCCTGAACTACAAAAAGCAAGACCCTGTCTCAAACAAACAAAAAGTAGAACCACAGTTGGCAGAGAATGGAGGAAGGGGAGGGAGGGTCAATGTTTAATTGGGACAGACTTTTAGTTTTGCAAAATAAAGAGTCCTGGAAATACATGGTGGTAATAGTTGTGAGATATTTAATACCATTGAACCACACACTTAAAAATGGTTAATATGGTAACTTGTATGCTATGTGTATATTACCACGTTAAAAAAGGGAATAGGACCAAGAAAAGGTATGAAACATTTTATACGACTTTGATTAGGAGAATGAGGTTTATATGTTTCCAAGTACTCAGAGAAAGAGAGAGTGAGACTCCTGAGCTCACTCTCATACTCCGGTGTTTGAATTTTTGACACTGACTCCTGAACCAGTCAGTATTTGCTAGAGAAACAGATATAACTTAAGCTATACGAAGCGTACGAATTTACAAGATCAGCTTACACTGGCATCTCACAGAGTCAGATGTGGAAGAGTCCAGAGGGTCTGTCTGCGCACTGGAGACTGGCGGATTTAGCTGGAGTTCACTGCATTGTCTTCCATGTGAATCTGTATCAAGAAACCAGTGGGTCTTTGGTGGAAGACTGAAGAGTCCACACCGAAAGGTTGACGCATCGGCACTGGCAGCCTAAGAGTCTGTGCTGGAAGACAGGAGATGACGTCTACAAGAAGACAGGAACAAAAGCAGCTGGGTCCCTCTCTATTTCTCCTTTATCCCATCCAGGCCCGGAGCTGCCCTGTGTGGAACTCCCACGCCCTGGGCATGGAATTGCTGAGCCGATTTAGCTGATCGCCTCTCAATGAAACTTCTCAAGCTGACACAACCACTCAACCATCACAACCATCACAACACCTATTGTGTTTGTGATTTTCTTTGCTACAGTGGAGGAGCTTCGCTGAAGTGCAGGAATGCTGTCTGCTGACACCTGAAGTTCCACAAGGCGCCCGGGGTCTCTGGCTCCCTCTTGCTGCAGGTGCGCAGAACAGCTGCTGCTGCTGCTTCTGTCATCCACAGCCTCCGTGTCACCTTCGGATTACAGGAGGCTGCAGACTTGTCCGACAGGCTGTCTCCTGGGTCTGGTCAAATTGGTGAACAGTTTCTTTCTCTCATCTGGGAGAAAACATCACACCCAGATGTCCGTGAAGAGCAATTGTGGAGAAGTGCGGTCCTCAGAGCTTTGCACCAGGGCCCCGTGTCAGGGACGGGAGGCATGAAGGAGTGTGGCAAACTCATGGGCTACTTGGCTCCTGGGGCTGTGGGATCATGGTGCTGTGTGTCAGGGTGACACTGTTGGGTCTGGATGGTGGCGGAGGCACTTGACGAGGCTCCTGGTAAAGAGAAGCTGCTGCTGCTTGGGGCCGAATCTTATTTTCTTCTCCAGGCATCATTACTCTACTACGTTCCTAGCCAGCGCAGTAAGGTTATGTAAAAATGTCTTGGGAGCTTTCCTCTGAGCTCCTGTAGGCAAGTGCTTGCTTTCTGAACACTCAGATGACCTCTGGGTGTTGGAGTCCATCTTGCAACAAGTCTCTGCAGATCCCACACTGTGGCCGAGACAGCCGGCATCACACAGACCCCCTGTCATCAATAAGGTGTCATAGACAATATGGCAACTGCCACTGCTGAAAGCCCCCTGCAGAAGAGGCAGACTCGTCATCACTGTGCGTCCTCATCCACCTCATCCACTGGATCTGGCACCTTGTGACTTGTGACTCTTCACCAAAGTCAAAGTGACCATGCAGAGTGAACATTTGGAATCAATTCAGGACATGGAGGCAGCTCCAACTGCACAACCAAAGCCACTCATGAAGGAAGACTCCTGCAACTGCTTCAGAAAGTGGCAAGAACGATGGGGTAAGTGTGTGTGAAGCGAGAGGGAGGAGTCTGAGGGGATTCAGAGGATTGTGTCTTTTATTCTAATAAAATTTTTAATATTTAAATTCACTGTAATTTTTGATCATACAGCATAATAAAACTGACGCATATACTCCAGTTTAAGAAGGGAATTTCCTCACACACTTCTGTGGAACAAAATTAAATAGACACTGCTGAATTTGACCACGGCACTGGCTTGGGTGGAGTCATGTTTCCTACTTGTACCCTTATGCAGCTTATACTTTCTCAAGAACAGTCCCCCAACAAGAGAGCATCGGTTTACTTTCTCTGCATGCCTGATTAACTGGGAAGATCACTTCATCTATTTTGTTCTGTTTTGTTCTGCTACAAGTATAAATAAGATTTCTATTCTCATCATTCTAAATGTACAGTTCACTGGCCAGAGCACATTTTTGGTGTGGTGTCACCATCAGCACCTCCATCTCAGAACTTTCTCATCTTGCAGAACTAGAATTCTGTCCTCCATAAATCACACTCCCCACCCCGCCCACAGCTCCTGGCCCCGACTCCTGTCCCCCACTCCTGTCAGTGCTGTTCTACGGATCAGATGACTCTAGGGATTTCATATAATTGGATCCACATAGCATTGTGGTTTTTGTGATTGGCATGTTGGGCTTAGTATGATGTCTTCAAGGTCCACGCATATTGTAGTGTGTCAGGATTTCCTCCAGACAGTGCTCAAGGAGCAGCAGGTTCTCTGTCAGGGATGTTTCTCTGCTCCACCTCACAGCCTCCATCCTGGCTGTCAGGGAGCGGCACGGAGAGGAGTGTGGCTCCACCTTACGGCCTCACACCTGTTTCCCATGGGGCTGCTGTTTTTCCTGTGAGGAGATGGTTGCCTTGGCAGTTAATTGCTTCTCTAATTCTTTTTTAAGGTACGAACAGATGACCAAATTAGAAGGGAAAATGATCGTGAAGACTGAGTAAACATATATAGAAGGGAACTTTGCAATAATTTTGAAAAATACAAGGTGACTCACGTGGCTTTATTCCAGCAGTGGGTTTGGAATACCTGCCCCGTGCCCACATGCCTGGCTGTAATAGGTTCCACAGTTCAGTGGTGAACAAGGGTGACCTCACCATCTGGGGGAAGAAAGATGTTGGTTCAGTAATCTCAGACCAAACGACAGGGAAGGAAATAACCATGGTTTTAAAAAAGCATAGACAAGATGCCTGAGACTGACATGCGGGAAGTCTGTCCCCAGAGAATCTGAACATACAGAGAACTCTCAAGTGAGTGGAGTCTGAGAGAGCAGTTTGGGACTCTGAGGACGGGACCTCAGGTCAGGGTTCAGGTGTGAGGGAGGTGAGCAGAACACTACTGAGCCAGTATGCTGCCGGTCTGACTGGATGGGATACTGGTCCTCTGTGAACGCGGGACCTGCCCCGTGGCAGGGGGAGGCCGACATACGTATAGCTGTGTTGTCAGCTGCAAAGGTTTGCCAGCTGGAAAACCTGACTTGACATTCATTTTGTTCCTTCCCAGCCCAGCAGGAGGGACTCGGAGCTGAGGCTGTGGACGAGAGCCAAGCCTGGGTGTGGTGTGCTGACGAGCAGTCTGGATTGGGACCTCCTGGGGCCATGGAGAAGCGAGTCCTGCTCCAGAGAAAGACAGGCACTGTGTTTGTCAGCTTTTGGTCTCTGTGAGTAAATACTTGAGAAAAAATAATTTGCAAGGGGAAGGGTTTATTTTGACTTAATGGTTTCAGAGTCTTCAGTCCATGGAAGGCTGGTTCCATTGTTTGCTGGCCGAGGCCAGGAAGAACATTATGTGGGAGGGTGTGCCAAATTAAAGCTGCTCACTCTGTGGCAACTGGGAAGGAGAGAGAGAGATGGAGACAGATGGGGAGAGAGAGAGAGAGAGAGAGAGAGAGAGAGAGAGAGAGAGAGAGAGAGAGAAAGTCGAGGGGGAGAGAGAATGTCCTTGCAGGCTGCCTTCTGCTTTTATCCCATCCAGGTTCTCAGCCTTCTTGATGGTGCTGCCCACACGTAGGGTGGCAAATCTCCTCCCTCAGTCTGCGGTTCCATGTGCCAAATGTCTCTGCAAATGTACTCAACCAGGAGTGTCCTCTGCCAGTCTCCTATGTGTTTCCAATCCAATTAGGTTGACAATCAAGATTAAATATCAAGGATTGGATTCAACATCCCAGGGCAGGTGGCATGGGTGTTGTGAGGGGAGGAGCTTCAGCTTAATGACATAATCAGTGAGGAAGCCATCAGCCCAGCCCAGGACTGAGGCAACACATAGTCTCTCATACCTCACAGTAGTCTGCTTGGGCGATGTAGGGCTCTGACCCTCTTGGGTGCAGAGGCCACCAAAGGCTCTGGCCCCTCTTGAGGTCGCCCTGATAGAGCACAACCCAGAGTCCAGCAATGCTGAGATGTTGCTCTCAAAAAGGCCGTTCCAAAGCTCCAGGAGCCAGGGTTTTGGGAACATGCAGGTTATAAAATGCAAAGCTGCAGCACTGGCCCTGTACTGCAAGAGGATCGATGCAGTTGTGGTCAGAGTCAAGATATTTGCAAGAACCATGGTCCGAAAAGGAGGGTGTGCACACCGTAATCACCATCTTTTCCAAATGTGGCTGCAAATGACCCTCAGATCTTGGCTCCTCACTGCTTCTGAAAGGCAGATGGCAGCTGCCATGATACTACTGCCAGATTCCCTCTCGCTCCATGCCTGTCACCTCACTGGACTGGCTGAGGTAGGAAGGGAGAGGAGGAATTCACCAGACAAGGCCAGATATTTTTTTCTCCTAAAGCAGTCACTGGGGGGCCAGGCTGGCCCTGCCACCATGCATATGGCAACCAATGGGCTGCTTCCAAGGTTCATCTCAGCACATGCTGTACACTGTGCGCAGATGGTGAGAGGGCGATGTTTTATCCCCCACTTGCCATCGCTGCAGAGCGAGCCTACTTTGCTCTCAGCATCGCCTCCCCACCCGGCTATTATCATAAGTTTAAACGCCTTAATATTTTATCCAACCTGCTTCTCCTTGCAACATCTTAAAGGGAACTGGGCAAAGAGAGCAAGTATTTTTTTTCTGGGAATGTTTTAATTCCCAAGGAATCCAAGACAAATGGATTTTAAACAGAATACAAAGCAATTTCCACCAGCCCTCCTTCCCCTCTGCCTTCACCATATTGTCCTACCATCTATCTCCTTATTAGGGAAATCTGCTTGGCAGTGAGATGGCTTTCAGTTACCAAGAAAAGTGCCTACAACTGCCATTTATTTTATATCCTCTTTAGACAAGGCTCTGGTGATCCGGTGTCAAGTCCACAAAGAGCTGCAGATGTGGCCTTGCGTTAAGGCCTTTTAAATCCGATCAGATCACTTCTTCCTTTTGCCTGTCTGTAGCGTGGCAGGTTGGCTTTACAGGAGGAAATATTCTGCCACTGCCTATGGGTCCCTTGAGGTGCTCAGCTGTGATCCATTCCAAATGGTTGCTGAGGGCTTTCATGGTTCACTAAAAGCTCTGTATAAGTCAGGCAGGCCCAAGTGACACCCTGCCTTGGAGACCAGTGCTAAATGGAAAAGATTTGCCTAACCCAAAGTTAGAGCAAAAAGCTTCAGTCCAGGCATTAACAGACGCAGGAGTGATCCAGTTCCAGGGGCCCATGAGGGCTGCTGACATCCGGCAGAACTTTGCTTTTAGAGGCTACATTCCCTGCTTGTAAAGAGATGAAGTCCATAACAATGTCATGGTTCAGATTTAGCTGTGTACTAAAGAATACAAGGAAAATATTCCTCAACTGTGGCCAAGGTAACGCCATTTTGTAATACGACTTAGCTGTTCTGTGGGATCCTCCCAGGTGCGAGGCTATGTGCCAAATTGCAGAGAAATAGATTCTTGACTGAGACTAGTGGAATTGAAGATAGGGGTGGGAATGAAATGTAAGTAAACACAGAATGCTTCCCTCAGAGTCTGGTTCTTGCTTTATTTTTGCTGTGTGACCTAGAGCCACGTATAAGCAGGAGCTGGGGGAAAGAAGGGTGTAGTGACTTTGGTAGTACAGCTACCCATAAACTGCCCTTGACTCCATCCATGAATAATCCCTAATACTAAACAATAGCTGAATAATAATAGCTAAACTTGCCCAAGTTAGTCCTTGGTTTGTGAGCACTTTCCCAATTTGGAGACAACGTGTCTTTCCAGGAAATTTCCAGAACACAAGACTATAAGTTTCCTTGAAGGCATGTTCCTCCCAGGGCTTTATCCCCATGTAGCACAAGACCTGTGAGGTCTGCAGGCTGGGAGGTTTCCTGCTGCACAGTGGCAGGTAAGTGGAAGCAAGAGTTCACCTCCTCCCACCCCTGAGACTTTGGAATTCAGTGGTAGGACAGAAGTAGGAAGGGTGCTGGCCAGCTGGGGGCCAGACCACGGCACAGTCCCTTCCAGACTAGTTACACAGATCCACTCTCGGGGAGCACTGGCTGGAGTTATAAGATCCCTGCCTTGGGATAGATGTTTCCCAGTCCTCCCTTGTCAATCTAGAAGCAGAGTTGGAGGCTTTTCTTCATAAATATTTTAATACTTTTAACATATTTATCTTGATATTTTCATTGGAAATTCAGTGTAACATGTTGAGTTAAATCTTGGGATATGTTTTATAAAACTTAATTAGAAAATGAATAATTTTGTTCCCCCTTAAGTACTGTGGATAAAAATGAGTGGGGCAGTAAGGCAGACAGGTAACCATGAGGCCACCACTGGTCCAGCGAGTACTAGGGAGGCCTTGGTCAGATGCTTGGCCTTACACTTAATGCTAGTGACTAAAAGGGTATAAAATTGCATGATTACTCCACATGCTCTCAGGCAAATACAGTCCTGTCACTTCACATCGAGGGCACACTCCGACAAACCCATCCCTAGGTGATCTTGTCATTGTGCAGTCATGGAGCACAGACCTGGCAGCAAAGCCCACTGCACGCCATGACTGCACAGTATGGACTGCTCTGCTCAACTGCAAACCTGTGCACTCTGCAGGCCTTTGTGACACGTTGTTCACATATATAAATATATGTAAGCACACAAAACTACAGTAAAAACATTAGTGGTGGGAGTTTCTCTGCTTTGTTATAAGCTATGGGCCCAGCATCATTGACCACGATGTCACAGGTGCCAGGACGATGGCGCCCAGCTCCGTGCCTAACGCTGTGAGCCCCATGTAGGATCCTGCTTCCCACCAGCAGAGCTGACCACCAGTACCACAGTCACCTCACTGAGAGCCTGTCTCCCACCCACCGTGACAGCAGGGCCTGTGTGCTGTCTATGTCTGGGCACCAGCTTCTTCGAAGGATCTGGTTTAGTCCAAGAAGAATTACTACCAGTATTTGTTGAATGATAAATGACAAAAAAAGAGCAACATCCTAGTTCTGTCCCCACCGGTTAGCTACCGGCTGTGTGGCCTGGACAAGAGTGTGCCTCACCTCCACTGCTCTCTGATCAGTAAGGGGGAGGTGGCCAAGCTTCCCTGCAGAGCAGCGCAGAGAAAACTGCAGCTCGGTGAGGCTTGGGGGGTTCAGGACTGAATGCCACCTGGGAGGAACAAAATCATGGGCAAAAGGTGTTTTCCAATCCAGTGATTTTAATCAGCCTCTGCTGTCCAAACGGGGTCTGGTTCCAGGGGCCCAGTGGATATCAAAATCCATGTGTGTCCCAACTGCTTAGATAAAATGGAACGGCGTTTACATATAAACTACATATATCCTTCTGTATACATTAATTTATTTCTGGTTAATTTATTTTAACTAACAATATAAATTCCATGTAAATAGTATATATGTTTATATACATATAAATATATATAAATAAAAATGTAAATAAAATATATACATATATATGTATATATATATATTTTTTTTTTGAGACAAGGTCTTGCTTTGTAGTTCAGGCTGGTTGTGAACTCAGCCTCAAACTCAGCAATCCTTCTGCCTCTGCCTCCCAGGATTACAGGCATGAGCCACCATGCCCAGAATTATGGTATGCAGTACTGACTGCTTGTAGGTGTGAGTCACCATGCCCAGCATTGTTGTATGTGGTTACTGGGGATTGAATCCAGGCCCTTGTGCTTACAAGGCAGGCACTGGAACCACTGAGCTAAATCCTCGGCCCTGCATTTTTTTTTTTTTTTTTTTTTTTTTTTTTTGAGACAGGGTCTCACTTTGTAGTTCAGGCTGGTTCTGTATTCAGTATGTGGTCTAGGCTAACATAGCAATCTTCCTGCCTCTGCCTCAAGTACTGGGATTATAGGTGTGAGCCACCACAACCGGCATTGGTGGTATGTAATATTGGGGATCGAATTTGGGACCTTGCCCTTGCCAGGCAGACACCAGAACCACTGAGCTAAATCCCTGGCCCTCTGATGAATACACTGAGGATCTTTTTACTTGCTGAGAGATAGGATAGGTTCATTAACTCACTAACTCATTCATGTGTTTGTGCCCCAACCTTGGGAGAGCACTGAGCCACAAATCACAGCCACTCCCTGTCAGGCTCGGAGCCCCACCGGGTCCTCGCAGAGCTGTGCAGATTGTGGAGCCAATTCCTGGGCTTCAGAGGATCCTCCAGGGCCATCTGCAAAACCCTCAGCATGACTCCAGGCACTGGGCCTGAGTCTGGGAGGCTCTTTCTCTTCCCCATTGCAGTTGTGCTACAGCCCAGCTGAAGCATTAGCATTTTGATCCCACTGTTGGCTGCTGTGCGGTTTCCACACTGACCTCCTGGCCCCGGTTCTGCTGCTCTGTGCATTCACACCAGGACTGTGCATAGCAGCCCTAAAAGGCAGGAGCCGCTCGGTTCTGGGAAAAATGGAACATTGAGACATTAAAGACTTTTTTTTTCAAAGGAAAAAGTTCTCTCACGGACTCATGAGGCTGCCCTCCTGATGGGTCTTCCAAAAATAGGCCTCCAGCTCCTCTGAGCAGCCGCTTCTCTCCTCTGAGTGTGTGCCACCTGCCAGGCTGAAGGTGAGAAAGCCACATGGCACTCTGCCATAGATCCAAAACTGTCAGTTCCAATTCTGCAAACCCAGAAACCCTGATATCCTTCCCTGGTAAGTGTGCATCTGATTGAAACAGACAGGGACGAGGGAAACAGCTAGAGACAAACTGCTGTCCTTTTCCTGCAGGAGCCGTGACTCTAGTTCCCTGGTGTGTGGCTCTCTGAGGGAGCACCACGGCCCGTCCTCAGTCTCACCTCTATAACTCTCTAAGCCTTCTGGGAAGAAACCAGATGTGATTTGTGGGAGGGCTCAGATTTCTCTCGTGCTTGAGCGGAATATGGTGGGAGCAGACAGGCGCATAGGCAAGCGGGGTGCAGAGTGTGGGCGCTGGCTGGGCAGAGCAGGGTGTGGGATTGATAGAACCAGTGGAGCTAGGAAATCTCTCCCTCCTTGCACTGAACCCCCAGTAGCACTCTACGTGCAGTCCTCTTCCTACTGTCCTCAGAGATAGAGAAGATAATGAACGCCCAGGAGATCTGATGCTCTAGATGAGAGCACTTGCACTGGGGTCTCCTAGCCTGATCTTCAGTCATAGTCATCCCACTCTCACCTCATCATGGACTCTTACATATCCCTTACATTCATGTCAGTGTAAACTCTGGGATGGACATGCATATCGAGAGCCCTAGAGATGACTCAGCAGCCGGTCGATTATTTCTGTCAGTCACACTAGACATTCAAGGAAAGGTACCCGGGCTAATGTGCATCACCTGCGAATTCCAAAAGTCTGATTTATCCACATGATGTTGCGGTTCCCATGTGCTATGATTTGTATGCAATACTTCTACTTTTCCGTCACCCCAATACTTTTTCCTACCTGTGCCATATCTGTAGTTGGCATGGACTTGTTTCAGCACAACTTCCTTTTATCTTCAATAGGTACAGCTGCTTGCCACTCACTAGTAAGTGTACGCTTTCAATTCTTTCCTTATCTGCACAAGAGCCTGGGCTATAGCATCTCTCTCCATGATAACAGTACGTGTTCACTTACCACCAACACTGGGCATGGAGCAAAGTGACACTCCAGACCACCTGGATGCTCAGCATTCTGCCCCTGCTCTCCTGCATCAGTTTTACCTCTTCCAGATGTCCAGAATCAGTGGTCCTTATTGTGTTGATGGTCTTCAGTGTGGCTTCTGTCTAGTTGTCCCCTACAGCCTCATGCTTTGTCAGAGATAGCTGAATCTAGAGAATGAGATTCACAGTGAGCATAGGACCGGGAGCCCTGGGAGTATGGGTATGAGTGCTACTCGCCTTGAGTAGTCTGAATAAAATAAAAGGGGCAGAAAGACACTGTTAAGATCCCTGTTGCTTCTCCTGTCGTCTGGCACCATGAACTGTTGCCCCTCTGCCACCCTGCCTTGGAGCTGGCTGATTATGGAATGAAACTTCTATAAATTATAAGCCAAATAAACCTTTGCCCTTTAATTTTGGATGCTGAGTATTTTGCCTCAGCAATGAAAAACAAGTAACTAACACGCTCACTCACTGTATTTTGTCATGTGGCATTGCTCTAACAAAATGCTGGAGGTGAGGTAAGTTTATGAACAAAAGAGGCTCACTTAAATTTAGCTCTGAGTTCAAGAAGGCAAGGGTAAGGCACTGGCTTGCAGTGGCTGGGCCCTGGGCAGGACCCCATGGTGGTGGCATCAAAACACTAATAATTTGCATGGGAAGAAGCAATCATGTGTCTTGAAATAGCAAGCCAGAGAGGGAATCGGGGGCTAGGCTTGCTCATCAGAGCTACCTTATCCCTTTAGGGGAGACCCCATAACAGAAGGGCTTCCTCCCAGGCCCTAATTCATCAAGGTTATCAAACTTCCATCCTACACTGTTGTAGTCTTCTGACACACAGAGCTCAGGTATAAAACACAGGAATCAAAGGCCATCTAGGGAACAGGGCCACTCCCACTTATCCCTGGGTGGCCTGCTGCCCTGGCAATGATGAGGGCTGCATGTCCCCTGAGGTCACTGCGAACAACATAGCCCAGGGGGTCTGTTGCCTCTGCTAGGCTGGCAGCCTCTGGGTGTGCCATGTGTGCAGGGCCAGTGGGTCCTACCTGCCCGTGGCCACTCCCATTCCTATAGAATGGGCCCCTTGACCTAGGGGAATGACTACAGGACATTCTGTAGATGGATAGAACAAGTATTCACAAGTCCCCCGGTGATGACCAAGGCCCTGTGGACAGGAAAGTGGCAGGGCTGAGAAGTACATCAGCATAGTGGGTTAACCCCTGGCTGGCTGGCTGGCTTTGTGATGCATATGCTGCATGGAGCTGGTGTCAGCCCAGACACCCTTCTTTGCTACTGACTGGTCCTCATGCCAACTGCCTGGCCAGGGACCCAGCACTGGCAATCCACTGAAGGACTCTAAAGAGTCTACCTCCTAAGGCTACTTGTGGTCCCTGGAATGGATCAGAGGTTGTTTCTCTGCAGCAGGACCCAAAACAAAACTATTTTCAGATTTTCTGAGATGCCCTCTACAGATATGCCTGGATGTGAAGATGGCAGGTCAACCTAGGGACTCTACCCAACCCGGTTGGGCTCCCTGGGAGAGGACATCTTCCCAGTGCACTATCCTTTGATTGGGAAGGGTGCATCTGTGAGCTGTTAGAAGCTGAAGTGTTGGCACCTAGGGAGTAGACATGTGAGCCTGAGGTGTCTGGGGTGAAGAAGCACAGCGTTCTCCTTCGTGCTGGTCCATGGAAAGGCTCTTGCAGACAAACAGAGGTGCATGCAGCCTGAAGCAAGGACAGTTTCCAGGCAGACAGGGTGGCACCAAGATCAATTAAAATAGGCCAGAGGACACTGCATCTTCCTTCAGATGCATCCAGGGACCACTCCAGTGTGCAAGTGACCTCTGGAAAAAGGAAGAGAGGAGTCAAAATCTAACCAGAGTATATTTAAGAGAAAAAGTGTCATTTTGTAGATGCCTCGTTGAGACAATGTCCCTAACACCTTGAGCTGTTCCTGCAGTCCTGATTGTTACTGAGCATATGCGTGCACACACACACACACACACACACACACACACACACACACACACACACCCCAATATGTTATTACTGGTATATTTGGTGTTCACCTCGACTTGTCTACATACTTGCTTTTTCAAAGCTTGGGCAGGAACCCAGGGGCTTGTACACTCTAGGCAAGTGCTCTGCCACTGAGCTGCATCCTGCCCTACATACTTCCTTCATTGTAAATGTCCATCTGAGGTCACTTGTCCTCTCTCTAAAGACTGCTTTTAATACATCCTTTGCTGTAGGTTAGCTGGTGACACATTCCCTCAGTATGTTTTTGTATGTGAATGTGTGTCTGGAAATATCTTTAAAGATTAAATTCACTGGGCCTGGAATTCTAGCATGGCAGTAGTTTCTTCAGTTTTTTGTTTTGTTTTTTTGAAGCAGGCTCTCACTTTGTAATTCAGGCTGGTCCTGAACTCAGCCTCAAACTCACAGCAATCCTCCTGCCTCTGCCTCCTGAGTGCCTGGATGGCAGTAGTTTCTTTCAGTAAAGTGTGACATTGTCTTTTGCTTCCATTATTTTTTTTGTTGTTGTTGTTTTTTTTTTTAGGTTTTTTGAGACAGGGTCTCGCTTTTTGTGGTTCAGGCTGGCCCTGAGCTCAGCCTCAAACTCACATCACAATCCTCCTGCCTCTGCCTCCCGAGTGCTGGGATTACAGGCATGAGCCACCACACCCGGCACTGTGGTATGTGGTACTGGTTGCTGCTGGGTGTGGGTCTCCACACCCAGTATTGTTATGTGGTTACCGGGGAATCGAACCCGGGCCCTTGC